>JASDQU010105170.1:109644-119698 GCA_032191745.1 Picea mariana
ATTTATTAACTATTATTATGTTATGAATATCTATTTATGTATATTTTATGTTCATAACATTAAAGAATTAAAAGAAAAGACTACTTAAGAAAATATTAACAAAATGAGATATTAATAGATGATTAGCAAAATAAATATTAACAATCTAAGCAAGAAAACAAGTCTTACAATATTGCATGGGTGGCTAGGCCAATCCACTATGCAAGGTGTAGGTGTAATGATCCCAAGCCAATTTTTTGCTTGGAATCACTAACTACCACTGATGTGTTTGATGTGCAGGGGGCTATTGAAGTTATTCCAGTTATTTAATGGTGTTTATACAAGATTCATCCAATACATGTAAGATCATAACACACTCAAGATATAGAAAACACAAGAATAGATTTGACCTTTATTATAAGAAGCATGAATCAGATACAATAGAGAGCAGATCTGGAATAATCCTCAGATGGCTCCAATAGATAATACATATGAGCTGCTACAAAATTATCCCGCTAATACAAAAGTTGCCTTCAAAGGCTGGATAAGAAGTGAAAACCAATACAAGTAGATCTGAGCCGTATGGATACCAAACTCCTCAAGCTGGAGGATGCCACGCTCTAGAAGAAGGCTAAAACCCTCAATAATTCGGCCCAACTTAAGGAAGACTCCAAATGAGCCCAAACTCTGCCAACTGATAGATCAGGGTGATAAGATCCCCCTCCCGAAGTCTCAGGTCGAAATGCTAAGGCTAACCCCTCCAAATGCTGAATCTTCTAATGAAACTGCGCCCTCCTGGATGCCTGGAACCCTAGATAACTCGACCTTGATGAAGAAGGCCTCCAAATGCTTTGAAACTCTCCAGGAATATAGATCGGGCTGTGGAAACCCCGTAGGAGAAGTTTCTGGTCTAGATTCTAGGTAGAGCTCCCTAGATCTGAGAAACACTGAATCACAGGACGTCCTCCTTGCCTCAAAGCCGTCCCAATCTGTAGCTGAAGATCTGATGATGATAACTCTTCAAAGAAACCCTCAAAGTGATGGTCGAGAACCTGCAAGTAAAACCCAAGTGTCGGAATGCCCAAAGGCCCTCCTGATCAGCTGGATCGAACTCTCCTTTAGATAATGATGCGCCCTTGCTGGAAACCCCTGAGTAGTATGGCCCTGCCACATAATTTCTCAGGTAGCCTTCCACCCACTTGTTGACTATCTCGATCTATCCATCTGTCTGAGGATGATAGCTGGTACTAGGGGTCAAGGCCGTACCGACCAATCTGAATAACTCCTGCCAAAATGTACTCATGAACCTGCTATCCTTGTCACTGACAATGGTCTTGGGTAGGCCGTGCAATCTGAAAATCTCCCTAAAAAATAGTGTGGCCACCTGTGCTGCACTGAAGTCGGTAGCTATGGCGAAGAAGTGTGAAAACTTCGTCAACCTGTCCACTACTACAAATATGCATTCCTTCCCTTGCGTCTTTGGCAACCCGGTGATGAAATCCATGGATATGCTTTCCCACTTGTGCTCCGGAATGGGTAAGGGTTGCAGTAGTCCTGCTGGGTGTGTGTGCTCATCCTTGTTCTCCTGACATGTAGTACACTCTTTGACGTGCTTTATCACATCCTCCTTGAGGCCCTTCCATGAGAACCTTTCCCTCACCTGCCTGTACGTCTTGCTGATCCCCCGGTGTTCCGCCATCGGTGAGTCATGGTACGCCTGCAAAACCTTGGCCTTGAAGGCCGATCCAGGAACCAAAAAGATTCGGTCCTTGTAGTAGATGAGGTCATTTATAACCCTGAAATTATCATCTTGTACCTGCCCATCCAATAGTTGGCATGCGAACTGATCCTTTGCATACTCCATCACCAGATGGTCTTTCCATTCAACTGATACACTTGTCATGGCAAAGATGGATGGCCTCCTGGATAATGCATCAGCCACCACATTGTTCTTCCCTTTGACAAATTCAATGTCAAAGTCGTAGGCCTGTATTCTGCTTACCCATTTCTGTTGTCTCTCATTCAAGTCCTTCTGCTCCAATAGGTATTTGAGACTGTTATGATTTGACTTGACCACAAACCGTGCACCTACCAAGTATTGCTGGAATTTGGCTAGTGCATGCATGATAGCCAACATTTCTTTGTCATAAATGCTGTAGAGTAGCTTGGAACCCCTGAGTTTCCGACTTTCATAGGCAAGAGGATGCCTATTCTGCATCAGTACGACCCCTATCCCTTCTCCTGAGGCATCATACTCCAAGGTAAAAGGTAGGCTAAAATCTGGAAGGGCCAGGACTGGGCACGTACTCATTACCTTCTTCATCTTGTTCATTGTCATTTGAGCCTCCTCATTCCACTTGAAGGCTCCTTTCTTAGTCAAATCAGTCAAGGGTGCACACAACTGAGAAAATCCCTTGACAAATTTCCTGTAGTACGTGCACATGCCCATAAATCCTCTCAATTCTGTGAGTGTCTTAGGAGTAGGCCATTCCATGATGGCTTGTATTTTCTCTTGATGTACCTGTACCCCTTTTGCTCCAATGATGTGCCCCAAGTAAAGCACCTCTGTCACTCACATTTGGACTCCTTAGCATATAGTGATTGTTCCTCCATGATTGACAAAATCTGATCCACATGTCTGAGATGCTCCTCCCACGTCTTGTTGTAAATGAGCAAGTCATAAAAAAATACCAGCAAGTGCTTCCTCAACTGCCTGTTGAACACATGGTTCATACAAGATTGGAACGTAGCTGGGGCGTTGGTTAACCCAAAGGGCATCACCAAAAACTCATAGTGGCCGTAATTACATCTGAACGCTGTTTTTGAGATGTCCTCCTCCCTCATCTTGATCTGATGATAGCCAGAATGAAGGTCAATCTTTGTGAAGTAGACAACTCCATGCAACTCGTCTAGCAGCTCATCAATCCTTAATATCAGGTACCTGTTTTTGATGGTCTTTTTATTCAAGGCCCTGAAGTCAATGCACATCCTCATAGTGCCATCTTTCTTCTTGACCAGCACTACTAAAGAAGCAAAAGGGCTAGTGCTTGGTCTAATGTGCCCCATGTCCAAAAGTTCTTTGATGGCCTTTTCTATCTCGTCTTTGTACTTCTTTGGATGTCTGTATGGTGTGGTAATGACTGGTTTGGCTCCTTCCTCTAGCTCAATAATGTGCTCAAACCCCCTGTCCGGTGGTACCCCTGGGGGAATCGGTCCAAACACCTTGTGGTGCTTGTCAAGGATTTCTTTGATCTCCGGGGTGTAGTGAACCTTGCCCTGCTCATCCATACGTGCTGAGATCCTGCATTCTGCTGCGTTCACTATCTCGTCTCTTCGGAAGATGGCCTCCATCCTCTTGGCCGTGACCACCTTTGCAGCATTCCCTGTCATGCCCCAGAGCACTATCTTTTGTCCACCCTCCTCTGTGAATGACATCTCCATGGTTTTGTAGTTGGTGGTGATAGGCCCCAACGTGCTTAGCCACTGAACACCAAGGATGATGTTGGTATCCGGAAGGTCCATAACATAGACGTCCTGTATTAGCTCATGCCTACCCAAGGTAAGCTTCATGCCAGGGATGTATTTGTCACAAGGCATAGTGCTTCCACCTGCTACCTCCACCTTGAACCCTTCAAACTCTACTGTGGGTATGTGCCTCCTTTTCAGCAATGCTGAATCAATAAAGTTATGAGAGGCTCCTCCATCAATCAGAACTGATACCTTCTGTCCCTGTAAGACTCCCCTCATCCAGAAGGTGTTATACTTGGGCACTCCACTGATAGATGCTAAGGTAGCCACACAGTCCTGTCCTGCCTGTCTCGTGATCTCTTCCTCTACTGCCTCAATAGTTTTGGCCTCAATGTTCTGTATTTGCCTGATCTCCTCCTCCTCCTCGTTGTCAGAAGTGACCTCTATGTAGTGCACTTGGCCACGACCCATGCATTTGTGTGCTGGGTTCCATGGTTCTTTGCAAGTGAAGCAAAGTTGCTTCCTTCTCAGCTCCCTTCTGGTGTTCTCATCCACTCTGCCACGGCCCCTGTCAAAACTTCTTGGGTCACGTCCTCCCTGGTTCATTGGAGGCCTTGGATCTCTTCCTCCATGGTTAAGAGGTGGTCTGGGTATAAATTTTGGCTTAGCATCTGGTCCCAGATCCCTTGTCTTTCAGATAGCATCCTGTAAGTTGGTAGGCTTGAAAGCCTTTACCCAACCCTTCAAGGGTTCCATCAACCCCTTAGTGAATAGCATCATGAGCCTGGTCGGGGACATATCTTGCACCATTACTGCCAACCTCTGAAATTCATCAACATATGCCTCAGCCGTACTTGTTTGCTTGAGTTGTGTGAGCTCCTGGAAATGTAGCTCATGATNAATGAGCCTTTGAGTGAATTCTGTGTAGGACACTATCTGATTGTGGCCTAGTGTGGTGAGTCCATGATACCACCAATCATGAGCCTTGCCATCCAAGTACATAGTGGCAAACTTGATGGCTTCCATCTCCCTCATGGGGTTAAGTTGTAGATAGGTATCCAGCTTTTGTACCCATGCCTGTGCTATCATTTTGGCCGTACGATCAAAATATGGGATCTCTATCTTCCCTGCTCTTCGTTCAAACTCAAAACCGCTCCTGTGGTTTGGCCTAGGCTTATTTCTAAACTTGAGTTGGCAATATTGATCCAGGGACATCTGCCTTTGAATCACCATATCCAACCCGTAGTATTCCTTAGTACATCGTGCCATCTGCTCAACGAAATCGTCCACCTCTTCCTGTTGCCCTTGTTCATCTGTGAACGTAAGCATGTATGGACGAGGGTTAGCCTTTCTACCCAAGTGCCCATAAGATGTGCCACCTCCATGGCTTCCTTCAGATCTGGGAGATCTCTCCATATTATATCTGATCTCACCATGGGATCCACCAGATCCACTAGCTTCTTTGCTCCCATACGTCTCAGGGTCTTTCCCCTTATGAGTCATCTGCATCAATAGCTTGGTTATTATTGTCTCGTTCTCATCAATTTTTTTCAGATTTCCGTCTACCTTCTTTAAGGTCTCCTTGATCTCGGCTTGTTCCCTTCGGTTTGTCTCCTGGCTCTCCTGCAAATGATGGACTAATTTGCTTTCTGTGAGATTCAGAGTCTTATGGAATTCAACTGCCAAGTAGGCCAAGCCTTGTGGCTCACGGTCATCTCCTGAACCCTCTATTTCGGCTTCTGTTTCACTGGCTTGTTTCTTCCTTCTTTCCATAAAGATCCCACTGTACCTCTGCATGCGCTAATCCCTCCACAGGTTTGGAGGATCAGAGCTCTGATACCACTGTAATGATCCCAAGCCAATTTTTTGCTTGGAATCACTAACTACCACTGATGTATTTGATGTGCAGGTGGCTATTGAAGTTGTTCCAGTTATTTAATGGTGTTTATACAAGATTCATCCAATACATGTAAGATCATAACACACTCAAGATATAGAAAACACAAGCATAGATCTGATCTTTATTATAAGAAGCATGAATAAGATACAATAGAGAGCAGATCTAGAATAATCCTCAGATGGCTCCAATAGATAATAGATATGAGCTGCTACAAAATGCTCCCGCTAATAAAAAAGTTGCCTCCAAAGGCTGGATAATAAGTGAAGACCAATACAAGTAGATCTGAGCCGTATGGATACCAAACTCCTCAAGCTGGAGGATGCCACGCTCTAGAAGAAGGCTGAAACCCTCAATAATTCAACCCAACTGAAGGAAGACTCCAAATGAGCCCAAACTCCGCCAACTGATAGATCAGGGTGATACGATCCCCCCCCTAAAATCTCAGGCCAAAATGCTAAGGCTAACCCCTCCAAATGCTGAATCTTCTAATGAAACTGTGCCCTCCTAAATGCCTGGAACCCTAGATAACTCGGCCTTGATGAAGAAGGCCTCCAAATGCTCTGAAACTCTCTAGGAATATAGATCGGGCTATGGAAACCCCGTAGGAGAAGTTTCAGGTCCAGATTCTAGGTAGAGCTCCCTAGATCTGAGAAACATTGAATCACAGGACATCCTCCTTGCCTCAAAGCCGTCCCAATTTGTAGATGAAGATCTGATGATGATAACTCTTCAAAGAAACCCTCAAAGTGATGGTCGAGAACCTGCAAGTAAAACCCAAGTGTCGGAATGCCCAAAGGCCCTCCTGATCAGCTGGATCGAACTCTTCTTTAGATAATGATGCGCCCTTGCTGGAAACCCCTGAACAGTACGACCCTGCTGCTGTTCTGAATCGATAGGTGGATGTGTGATGAGTGTGGAATGGTGTGGGTGGAGTCTTTCATCCCCGAGACCAAGCTTTGGAACAAGGTGAGTGGGTCTTTCACCACTGAGTTGCTCACAAGGGTTTGTAACARCAAAASCCCCAAACTGTATGCTCAAGAGCAATAACAAGCWAATACCAAAATCCAGAATGAATCATAGGTGCGCCCCAACCTTCTATTTATACTTTTTCTTCTATTTCTCTGTTGAGTTAGATTAACTCCCAGGGTTAACTCTTCCAGCGCTTCTATTCTTTCATTGAGTTATCTTTTACTCCTTTTTACCTTTTCCTCAAGTCAACTTAAGAATATAGCCTTAGTCTAGTTGGCCTTTCCTCTTAGTGTGAGACTATGGCCTAGTGGGGATGCCTAGGCCACTAAGTCTCCTCAATACCTCTTCATCCAGAGGTGGGGGACATTACATTAGGCAAACTAAATCAATGAATTTGAAATACTTGGAAAATATGCTAGCAACTAAGCAACCTCAACAAAGGCACAAGGTAGAGGACAAGCCTACCAATTTTGTGCCCAAGTGGGTGAATAAAATAAAAGTAATTAACTTGAAAGGAAAGCAAGAAAACCTAGCCTCTAAACCTTGCCTTAAGGACAAGTGGGGCAAAACATTAGATGCATAAAACAAAAAATTAACATAGCTTCCTAGCCTTATGATATTGCATGGGTTGGCTGGGCCGAACCACTTTGCAAGGTGTAGGCAAACTAATTAATTAATTGCAGAAAATTAAAATATGAGAGAAATGCAAGCCCAAGAGACTCTCTTGGGCTGCTTACAATGAAGAAATAGAAAAGAGAAGAAGTGGGTATCCAAACCCCACGTTGGGAGGCTCTTTTTGGGTGTTTTGTAGCCCCAAATGGGCAACACCTCCCCTTTTTTGGCGAAAACCTGCAAAAAAACAACAAGCAAAAGCTTGCTGGAAATGCTAGAAAACCACAAAAAAACTTCAGAAACTTTCTGTTAGTTAAAATAAAAATATTACATATAAAAATCTGCAAATAAAATATGATTTTAGAGTTATAACATAACAACAAATATGCCCAAAAAGTAGATGGAAATAACTTGAGATATAACAAAAAATATTTGGAAGATTTTCCTGGTAGAAGAGGCAAATTTTCAGATATGAAATTTGTCCTCTAAGACCCTTGGTGACCTGCAAATTGTGAGATCACGCTACAAAAGAAGAGAGGAGGTGAGTAGATTTAAATGAATAACAAAATACTTTGCTAAATCAATAATAGACCACTCAATAAATCTACAATAATACTATCATAGACCTATCCAAGCAAAATACTTTGCTTGGATCTCCTACACTAGATCTACAACAAGAATATACACAAAAGAACCAAAACAGATGTCACCTCAATATAGCTCAAGATTGACACCAAGAATACTCCCAATGCACACCATGTATCCTCCAAAGATTTCTATTATTCAGAAAGAAAAGGGTTGCTGCAAATACTTGCAACAAGCTTTACAAGAAAACAAGAGCAAAATGGAGGAGAGAGAAGAGTGGTAGAGATTTGGGCATAGTAGATTTACTCTGAGAATAGATGTGAAATGAGGGAGGGGTGAACATTCTTTTATACCTGGGAGGCAAGAGAGTCCCCTCTTGGATGAGTTCCAAGTGTCACTCAAGCAAGAGAAGTCATCATCTCAAGGAGGGGTGCACTTTTAGGGTTTTGGTATGGCTAGGGTTTGAGGGTTGAGGGTAGAGAGTGGGGAATCACCTTTAGACTCACCCAACAATGATGTTAGGTACTTATGAGGGAGCACTTAAGGATTTACCTAGGTTTTTACTTTAATTTTTTAGTTTGGGCAAGTTACTCACTAAGGGGGGCACACTTTTCCTAGGGGGATGATGAGTTGAGGTTGTGGCTAAGCAAAGGGGGGTTGGGTTAAGTTAGAAAATCACTTTTCTAACTTAGGAAAAGGTTTAGGAAACATCTTCCACTCTTTCTCATGACTTTTTTCTCATTTTACAATTTTTGGCATTTTTACTTAGCCAAATTAAGCAATTAAATTGCTGACTCAAGACTGACTTGGACATCTCATGGACAATGACCTAACAAAATTTGTCCAATTGAGTTGAGACTTGGTCCAAGGGTGTAGGGGGTCTCTTTCCATTTCTTTTGAGTACCCATACCCCTATCAAAATCCCCTAGGACCAAGTTTTTACATTTTTACATCAAATTTAATTAAAATTACCATTAACTGGGTAATTTTAATAAATTAAAAAAAACTATTTAGACTCGACGGAATTCCGCAAGACTCTAGGAGATGTCTAGCATGGTCATTTACAATATTCCTAGACACTAGTCACCCATTGGGCTCGATCATTAGAATGCCTTCCATCACTTTGGAGGATTATTGCGAGTGAAAAACTCTAGGGTAATTAAAAATTATATGAGGATAAAAAACACTCGATGAAAGGACTTCCCTAATGATAAAGTCCTAGGTAACTAACTAAAATATGACTCATGCTAATTCATTACATTATTATCCCACGTAGGGGAGTGGAAATTCCGATTACAAAAGGACGTGCCGGGGGAAAAATTTGCATAGTAGAACTAGAAAGTCTTCAACTTTGTTGCACCATCAGGTACATAGCTTCATGGTACATGGAGTTGACCGCCTAGTCGAAATAGGTGGTCAACATGTTTCATTCAATTAATGTTTATGCAGAATATACGATGCATATAGAATAGGGAACAAACACCATCTCATTCATATGTGTTATGAGGGAAAAAGCAGGAAATACAATGATATGCTGGAAGCAGATAGAAATCATTAGCTAGATCTCGTGGATTGTCACTGTAATACAAACAACTAATACAAAATGCTCGTGATCAAAAGATGAAGGCAGATCTACGCATGCACAGATAAATCGACAAAAGACGCAGTTCCAGAAACTCACGACAACTGCTGCAAACTCTCGAAAACTCGCCCTGGTGGCTATATTCGATAGAATCGTTTGGAAACTGTCCCAAACTGAGTGCCCTGGCCTCTAGGATGCTTCTGATGACTGACGCACTGAAGATCGAACCTTGAAAGCTCTGAATGTCATCCCCTAGGGGGTTGCACACCTCCTGGGCTCTATGGGTGCGCCCTAGTGATTCCACCGACGAAATTTGCTACTATGTATCTTGAAATGTGCACCCTGGCCAATGTTGTACTGGGTCGGAAGGGTTTCCTCGGATCTGATTCGAAACTCCCTCTGGAACCCCAAATGTCCCTCCTCAAGAGCTGCGAACTTTTTGGCTAACTGCTGCGCACTGAGAGATTCCACCGTCAGAATATGATGACTGGAGGCTCAAAAGATGCGCCCTGGCTAGTCCTCAATCGGGTCAGGATGAATCTGCAAGATAATCTTTGGTCCCGAGCAGCTACACAAAAACCCTCTCCAACCCTCGCGCCCTGACTGGCTGAGCTGCACAATCACTGCAAATTGGATACTTCTAAATAGCACGGTGAAATACCTGGATGGTATCTCCGATAGGCTAGGGTGTGTCTCTCAACACCGAGACCGATCAAGATGGTGGTTTCCTCTAGAAATTCACAAAACAATAGAATGTTGATTCTCCTCCTCTTGGTGGTTTCCTTGTGAAAATTCCAGGTCCTATCAACTTGCCTTCTTGGTCTGTCTTTGACCAAGCAAAGGCTCTAAGTTTTCACTGTCTTTGTTTTAGTTTTCTGCTGTTTTATAACAGCCAACAGTTCATGAACTTTCAAGCTGATTGTTATGGTTATATTTCCGATTTGGGTGCTCTAGCATGT
>JASDQU010105171.1:23850-36428 GCA_032191745.1 Picea mariana
TGAAGTGCATAGATATGATGGAGAGGGGACACCAGAAGAACACTTAGAGAAGTGTAGAACACTATGGAAAATGACACCACCAGAAGAATGTCCTCATCACTTCATTCACACATTGGAAGGAATTCCACCAAACTGGTATGTAGACAAGGAACTGTGCAAAGGCACTGCAGAATGGACAACACTACAACAAAATTTTATAGTCACTTTTTCATTTGAACATGAGAACCCAAAAATTGATTCAACACTCAAACAAATGAGAGGGGTGATATTTATTAAGGAACCAAAGGTTGAACTTATAACAAAGTATCAACAACAAAATAGAAAAATAGTGAAAGAACTATTGTCATGCTATCTTGTGCAGGGATAATCACCAGATGAAGATGACCCACACAACATTCAAATGACATAAATTGAAGGAGAAAGAGAGGTGGAAGGTCCATCTATGGCATAAAAAGTATTTGATGTGCCTATCAAGGTGAAGAAAGTAAATATTGGGACAAATGATAATCCCAAAATGGCCAGGAGAATAAACAAGGAGGAATAGGGATATGTTTCGATCTGATAAATTTGAATGATGCTTTCCTACATGACCCTTTTCCCACCCCTTTCACATATGAGGTATTAGATAATGTGAGAGGCCATGAATAATACTCATTCATAGATGGATTCTCACACTACCATCAGATCAAGATAGCTCTAGAAGATAGGTACAATACCACTTTTTCCACAGAATGGGGATCCTAGCAGTACATAGTCATGCCTTTTGGGATGAAGAATGCATTAGATATATTCTCAAGGGTAGTCATAGCTACCTTCAAAGAATTCATCCATTAGTTTTTAGAAGTATATCTGTATGATTGGACAGTCTACAGTCTATTGAAAGATCATGTAGAAGTGTTAAGGATAATGTTGGAAAGATGCAGGAAGTGTCAGATATCATTAAATATCAAGAAGTGCATATTTGGGACACCTTTTGGAATACTATTGGTGTAATGTCCCTGACCATCATCTCCACTGTTGGGAAACACTACTACGCAGAATAACACTTATATAATATGCATTTAAATGAAGTTAAATGACTTAACACAGGGTAAACACATAATTACTGCTAACATGCAGAAATAATGGAATTAATAGTAATTCATAATTGCGATGGAATGCATGATAGATTTCAAAGAAACATACATGTCTCACATATAAATTAAGTACATAATTAATACTTATATTTTAACTGGAATAACATGACCAACTGCGTGCAAAACTTCGACGAAACTCCCAGCCTTAGACCGTGTTGCTCATCATTCTCAGTAGTAGGTCACCCTCGAGTTGGGACTAATCTCCATCGGGAAAGGGAATCCTAGGCTAGGAAAGGTCAACAAGAAGACACAAATTTTATGAGGATGTATTATCTCCCAGGAGCCACTTATTCCCACTGCTCAGAGACTCTCATTCACCACATGCATGTCCCACCCTAGGAATATACACCTTCACTTTCACATCGGACAGTCCTTCGGCTACTAAACCTCCCTTTCCTTGGGCTTCAGCAACAGGTCGAACCAGAATTATCCGATCTCTGTGGAAGCTACATGAACCCTTCTAGGAGTTCTCACTTCCTCCATGCACTCTCTCACCTGGAGAGAGTCGCTCACTTGCATGATAACCTGCTTCTTCAACCACAACCACCTCTCTCACCTGGAGAGAGTGCTCCACACATGCTTGACAACCTGCCTCTTCAGCTCCATTCTAGCATAAGGAGGACAAAAATAAGGCTCAACAAGGAACAAATGATGGAAACAAATCACCCTCATCCAAGGGGCTACGTGACCACAACAACCCACAGTTATAACACACACAACATAGACAATTACGGTATGCTCAGGTTTCACAGAAGACAACAACCAAAACAGTTAAGCACAAACTCAGATTTGCAGTGTGGATAAACTAGGTTCACAGGACACACATGAGACACAGCTCAGTCCATGGGTTTTCCATTTGTTTCCAGGATGTGTGACAAGGAATCAATGTAGAGATCGAATGCAAACTCAAACTGTTCAGAAGAAGGATGCCTCAACTTCTCAGGAAAACAACCTAGGTTGGCCTCACGGTTTCGGGTTTCATAGCTACGTGAGGTATGCAGAGATCAGACGCATAGGCAACACAGTTCAGGTAGAGGACGCAAGAATTTGAGATGAACCCCCATCACGACACAATTGTTGGGTTAAATTGCATGTGCCTGGGCTGACACATGTCACCATGAAGCTGCATGCACTCCATCAAGTATGCGTACCCTTTTCCAGGAACTTAGGATAAAAATATACCTTTCACACCACTTTGGAATAATAATAAATTATTATTCAAGTACTTAAGCCATCAAGCTTAGCCCCTCTTCCAACCATTTATACCCCTCTCCCTTACCTAGCCTTGTGGAAGCTTAGTCCCCCATCACTTTTTCTTCATGGTCGATCAACATGTAATGATGTTTATATTTTATTAATGATCTGCATAATTACATATACAAAAATCAGGCTCTTGGCCTTTAACACCTAGGCTCTCTGGCCTAAATAACACATAATCCCACCAAATTAAATACACTTGGCTCACTAGCCTATAAACATGATTACAATACATAATAGGGGTATTACAATCCCCTCCCCTTATTTTTGCACTGTCCTCAGTGAAACTTTTACACAACATCAACAAGATTTTCAAACTCTTCAAAAAGATGCAGATATTCTACCCACATAGCATCCTCATGCTCCCATATCACATCCTCAAGTCTGTACTAGGTCCACTGGACCTTTACAATCCCTATGGGTCGATTTCAGAGCTATTTTCTTTTCCGGTCCAATATGCACACATGATGCACTTGCAAGACACCTTCTTGCTCCACCTAAATCACATTCCAATTGATAACATGATTAGCATCATGTATATATTTCTTAAGAAATGAAACACGAAACACATTATGTACAGTCATGGCTGAAGGTAATGCAAGCATATATGCAACTATCCCAATCCCTTCTAGGATTTCAAAAGGCCCACAAAATCTGGCTGCCAACTTCGAATAGTTTCCTAGCCTCAGGGAACTTCTACTGGCTTTCACTTTCAGGAAAACACGCTCTCCCACTTTAAACTCTCTACGGGTTCTGTTTTTATCAACATATCGTTTATGCTTGTCTTGGGCAACCTTTAAATTCTGCTTAATTTTTATCATTTGTTCTTCCATTTCCTTGAGTAACTCTGGCTCAACCATTTCTCTATCAGCTGGATTATCCCAACTTACTAGAGTATTTCACTTTTTGCCATAAAGTGCTTCAAATGGGCTCATCTTCAATGATGATTGATACCCATTGTTGTAGTCTAATTCTACCAAGTGTAGGTAGTCTTCCCATTTAGATGGTTTATCCATCACATACATCCTTAGTGTGTCTTCTATTACTCTGTTCACGCTCTCTATCTATCCATTAGACTCAAGATAATAAGCAGTGCTGAAGTTTAGATTCGTTTTGAATCCTTTGAACAACCCCTTCCATAACTTTGAGGTAAAGTTCGAGTCCCTGTCAAACACAATTGTCTTGGGAATACCATGCAATCATGCTATTTCCCTCATAAAAATATCAACAACATTAGTTGCCTTGTGAGTAGTCTTCAATGGAATAAAATGGGAAACTTTCATAAGCTTGTCCATCACCACCATGATTGAATCATGTTTCTTGCCTGTTCTGGGCAATCCTATGATGAAATCCATTGTCACTACCTCCCACTTCCACTCAAGAATGGGTAAAGGTTGCAACAATCCTGCTGGGTGCGCGTGCTCAGTTTTAACCTTCTGGCACTCCATACATCTGGCGATGTATTCTGCAATCTCTTTCTTCATACTTGGCCAAAAGTAATGGCTCTTTACTGCTGTCATAGTTTTCTGATATCCAGGGTGCCCAAAATAAGACACATTATGCATTTCATTCAAAATCATAAGTTTCAAGTCCTAGACATTAGGTACATAAATTATTTTCTTGCACATAAGTGTTCCATCAGTTTCCAATTTATAATTTTCCACTTTCTATGGCATCTTACCTTGTTGTATCTTTTCTACCAAATACCTTTACTGCAAATCTACATTTTCATCCTCCAAAAATTTTCCTTTAATATCAGTTCAGTACATGCTAATGGTAGTAGCATGCAATTCATGCACTCTCCTGCTAAGTGCATCAACCACTTTGTTTTCCTTTCCTTTGATATGCTTGATACCAAAGTCATATTCACAAAGAAACTCCAGCCACCTACTCTGCCTAGCATTCAAGTTTGGTTGATCAAACAAATACTTCAAACCATTATGGTATGTCCTCAGTTCGAACCTCCTTTCCAGGAGGTAATCTCTCCATTTCTTTAGAGCATGTACTATTGCTGCCAATTCCAAATCATGAGTTGCATAGTTCCTTTTGTGTTCTTTCAACTTTCTAGATTCATAACAAATTATGAATCCATTCTGACTGAGGGCTCCTCTCATTCCTTCTTTGCATGCATCTATGCACACTACAAAGTCTTCATTCAGATCTTCAATCCTCGAGATTGGAGCACTGGTTAACAACTGCTTCAATCGTTGGAAGCTTCTCTCACATTCCTCTTTCCACTAAAATTTCTTCTCCTTCCTTTGCAAGGAAGTGATAGGGTGAGCTATCCTCGAGAACCCTACGATAAACCTTCTGTAATAACCAAATAGACCCATAAAGGATTTGACTTCTATCACATTCTTTGGCACTGACCATTCTCTAATGCCCTCAATCTTCTCAGGATCTACAACTATCCCATCCTTCGAAATGATATGGATTTGTTTTTTATAAAACGAGCATTTTCTCAACTTGCCATACAGTTGGTTCTCTCTTAGAACTTGTAGCACCATCCTCAGATGACGTTCATGCTCTTCCTCTGACTTGGAATACACTAGGCTGTCATCCAAAAAGACTATGACAAACTTGTCCAAATAGTCCCTAAATACACCATTCACTAGGCACATAAAAACAACGGGTGTGTTCGATAGCCCAAATGACACCATTGTGAACTTGTAATGACCATACCTTGTTATAAAGGTGGTATTTCTGATGTATTCATCCTTTATTCTTACCTGGTGATATTCTGACCTAAGATCTTCTTTGAAAACATCTTGGCATCCTTCAACTGATCAAAGAGATCATTGATCCTCGGCATAGGATACTTGTTCTTAATAGTCACTTTGTTCAACTGTCTAAAATCAATACATAATCTCAATGTCCCATCCTTCTTCTTCATGAATAGGAATGGGGCACCCGAAGGTGACACACTTGTGCATATGTGCCCCTTCCTTAGAAGCTCTTCAAGATGCAATTGCAGTTCTTTCAACTCTGGTGTACTCATTCTGTAACGAGCTTTCGACATTGGAGCTTCCCCAGGAATCAAGTTTACAGAGAAGTCAATATGTATTTCTAGAGGTATTTCGGGTACCTCCTAAAATACATCTTCAAACTCCTTTAGTACCGCATGATATTAAATATTCGACACCTTATCCTTAGGTGTTTCCTCCACATGGGTTGAAAATAATTGACAACCTTTCTTGTAGCACTTCTTCAACTGCATTGTTGATATTTCTCTGACAGCAAAAACTCTAGGAATTCCTTGGACTATTTTTCGATTTCCTTCCTCATCCAGGCAAGTGAATGCCTTGTTACGATAGTCCAAGATGGCATGGTGTTGGTCCAACTAGCCCATCCCAATTAGACAGTCATAAGAACCTAAAGGAAGAATGTTCAATTCATCCTTTGTGCTTAGTCGATTCATGTCCACAGGATATGACTTAACTAACTCAATTACTTTCCTCTTGGTTCCTGTTTCTAGCTACACTAACCAAGACTTTTCATGTTTGATTCTTAACAATTACAAACTTTCCACTACTCTAGGATCTATATAACTATGGCTATCTCCTGAATCAATTAAAATAGTAAAGGCATGGTTGTTGATCATACCTTCCACTTCAATCATGTGTGACTGATATTTTTCTTGCTTGTCGTCCAGGGCTACATAGATCCTGGGTATTCTATTGCCCATTTCCTCCACTGTTTCATCCTGTTGAACATTGTGGATAGCTCTCACTTTGTCATTTATGTGGGGGTAATCTCTACACCTATGGTTTCCTTTACAGCCCCAACATTCCATAGGCGGCAGTCTTGGCATTTGCCCACCCACTTCAGCCTTCCTAGGCTCTCTAAAAGATGGTTGTCCTTGAGGACTATTTCTAAAAAAGAGTGGCCTAGTTCCCTTCTTCCTCTGATCCATCTCAAATTTCTTCTTGTATTTCCAAGCCTTCCAAAAAGTAGGCTTCTCTCTTTTCTACTCATATAAGAATTTTGCTCTTCTTATAGTTTCTTCCATATTCTTAGGGTCATCATACTGAATCTTGTCCCCTATGGAAAGTGGAAGTCCACTCAGATACCTTTGACTCTTGACAGTCACATCCTTGATGAACAAAACATACTTCAGTAAATCCAAAAACCTTCATTCATACTCATCAATGGTCAAGCTATTGAGCTTGAGTTCAAAGAACTCTTTCATTTTTTTGTCATAAAATATTTTAGTCAAGTATTTATTCTCGAAATATCTCTTGAATTGTTTCCAAGTGATATCTTTCTCTCTAATGTGTTGCACCTACACAAGTTGATCCCACCACATGAATGATTTTCCTTTTAGTTGATACATCACAATTATTCCTTCAACATGAGAGGAATAATTTTGCAGTTGGAAATATTTCCTCATGCCAAACAACCATGTCTCGAAATCTTCCTCCTTATGTTCTCCAACAAACGTAGGAGGCTTAATCTTGTTCATTTCTCCCTTCATTTCATCCACTCCAGATCTCATGTGCTTTTTGGTAGGAGACAGGCTTGAACTACTATGTTCCCTCCTCTTGGAGTGACCTTGGGAGTGATGATGGTGTCTACCAACACAACTTGATCTTCTTCCCTCAAAAGTCTAGTGAATCCCTGTTTTTCTCAAGTCTCTCTCCTTGTCCAACTTATTTTCTATTCTCTCCAGACTCTTCATCAACTTTAAGTTGAATTCTCTCTGTTGTTCCTTAGATTTCATGATCTTTTTGCTATCTGATCGGCGAGTTTGGGCATCTTTCTGCAATATTTCAATGATTTTCATTATATGCCCTTCCTAATCTATCTCTTCTCCATGCTCATTGGAGTTCAACCCTTCAACTCCCACATGAACATCCATCCATTTTATTTCATTCTCTCAATTGGAAGCAGTCCGTGCCTCTTCCATTTCTTTGTGCTTAGTGGCAACTCTAATGGGTTCTTTCACTCGTTAAACTTCTGCAAACACGATGTGTAGTCAACCAGAATTTGTCAGGTCATCATTCCTTAACAAATTCCACAACATTCATAAACAAATATGATTCAAGAAAACATTTAGTTTTCATTCTCTATGATTCTCGTTCAATCAAGAATCCCTACGGATATATTCTTTCGGATCTCTTCTCTACTAAGTTTTCGGGCACTAGCCCCTTTCTCTCAGTCCCCAACCCACAAGACCATGGGTCATGACCAAGATCTAGATCAATAAGTTCTTACTCGGGCCTTCGGCCTTCGGCTTCATAAGATTTTCAAAGCACAAAACAACAATCTCTCGGAGTTCTGAATTAACAAACTCATGAAGTAGGGTGGATCAATGGTCCATGTCTACCCAATATCCTATGACGGACACACACTATGGAACTTTAGGCATATGAGTTCTGGGACTTTGGGTCTTCATAACTTTGGGACTTCAGAAGTTCCACGTCACCTATGGCGATGTCATTTGTCCCCACCAGGCCTACTCTCTCTTCAGAACTTCAGACTTCGGAAGTTCTCCCCTCAACATACTTTTATTCTCCCGAAATCCAAAATCCCGATCTGTTCCTTTTCTTGATCCAATGATTAAGCTCTTTTCCTACGATCTACGATGTAGATCTCCTTTGGGACTTTGGTGCTTCCATTTTTGGCCTTTCTCATACCTTTGCATCAAGATTATCTGACGTCATGAAGTCCAAAGGGCTTCCCTCGTTAATCGTTCTATGCCTTCTCCATATCTGATGGTCCTAAAGGTTTTTCCTTTCCTTCCGAATAGATCCTACGGCTCCCACACCCCAAGTGTTGAGTTCTCTCTCTCCATGGTCAAATACCACGCCGACTGTGGTTTTATTCTACCGCTACTCCTCCAAATCTTCGTAACATGGCCAAGTAACCCCTTGGCACTCAAAAACATTCTAAGTTTCAAAATTGGTTCCTCTTAACACAATTTGTACTTGAAAACTTGGGTTGGAATTTGATTTTTGTCCATTTCGACAACATCTCCTTCTGAACTCTCACTTCAACTTCCACTAACATGGCCCATTCAGGCTCAACGTTGAAACGTTGGCTATGATACGATATTGTAACATCCCCAACCATCAAGTCCATTGTTGGGCAATGCTACTATGCAGAATAACACTTATATAATATGCATTTAAATGAATTTAAATGAATTAACACAAAGTAAACACATAATTACTGCTAACATACATAAATAATGGAATTAATAGTAATTCATAATTGTGACGGAATACATGATACATTTCAAAGACACATACATGCATCACACATAAATTACGTACATAATTAATACTTATCTTTTAACTGTAATAACACCACCAATTGCGTGCATACCTTCCACGACCCTCCCAGTATTAGACTATGCTACTTATCACTGTCAGTAGTAGGTCACCCCGAGCTGGGACTAAGATCCACCGAGAAAGGGAATCCTAGGCTAGACAAGGTCAACAACAAGACACACAGTTTATGAGGATGGATTCTCTCCCAGGAGCCACTTATGCCCACTGCTCATAGACTATCATTCCCCACATGTCTGTCCCACCCCAAGAGTATACACCTTAATTGTCACACTGGAAAGTACTTTGGTTGCTAAACCTCCCTTTCCTTGGGCTTTAGCAATAGGCACGACCAGAATTATTCGAGCTCTGTGGTAGCTACAGGAACCCTTCCAAGAGTTCTCACTTCCTTTGTGCACTCTCTCACCTAGAGAGAGTCACTCACAGGCCTGAACACCTGCTTCTTTAACCACAACCACCTCTCTTACCTAGAGAGAGTGTTGCACACAGACATGACAACTTGCTTCTTCAGCTCTGTTCCAACACAAGGAGGAGAACAGTAAGGATCAACAAGGAACATATGATGAAAACAAATCATCCTCGGCCAAGGGACTGCATAGCCACAACAAACCACAATTATAACACACACGGCATAGAAAATTAAAGTATGCTCAGGTTTCACAGAAGACAAAAACCAAAATAATTAAGCATGAACTCGGATTTGTAGTGTGGATAAAATGGGTTCACAAGACACACAGGAGACACGAATCAGTCCACGGGTTTGTCGTTGGTTTTCAAGGTGTGTGACAAGGAATAAATGTAGAGATAGAACATAGAATCAAACGGTTCAGACAGAGGATGCCTTGTCTTCTCAGGAAAACAACCCAGGTTTTCCTCATGGTTTCCAGTTTCATAGTTGCCTGAGGTATGCAGAGATTAGATACATAGGCATCATGGTTCAAACAGTGTATGCAAGAATGGAGATGAACCCCCATCACGACTCAATTCTTGGGTTAAATTGTATGTGCCTAGGCCGACACATGTCACCCATGAAGCTGCATGCACTCCATCAAGTATGCATTCCCTTTTCCATGAACTTAGGATAAAAATATACCTTCACACCACTTTGGAATAATAATAAATTATTATTCAAGGAATTAAGCCCTCAAGATTATCCCCTCTTCCAACCTTTCAGCCCCCTTTCCCTTACCTATCCTTGTGGAATCTTAGTCCCCCATCACTCTTTCTTCATGGTCGGTTGACACACACCGATGTTTATATTTTATTAATGATCTGCATAATTACATATACAAATATTAGGCTCCTAGCCTTTAACACCTAGGCTCTCCATCCTAAATAACACATAATCCCACCAACTTATATACACTTGTCTCACCAGCCTATAAACATGATTAGAATACATAATTGGGACATATAGTCTGTAAACAAGGGCTATTGGTGGATCTTGCAAAGTTTGTAGTCATTGTTAACTTACCACCACCCAAATCAATACACCACTTGAGAGAAAGACTGGGACACATAGGATACTACAATAAATTCATAAAAGGGTATGTGTATATCACTACACTGATGGAGAAATTGTTTTAGAAGGATATAAATTCTAGTGGAATGAGGACTATCAACGAGGTTTGGACACTCTAAAAGAAAAAATGGTCACAACACCTATACTAGTATTCTCAGACTTGGAAAAGAAATTTCATGTTCATGTAGATGCATCATCCATAACAATTGGAGATATTCTATTGCATCTAGGAGCAGGAGAGTTAGACCATGCTATAGTATTTGCAAGCATAAAACTATCGGAGTCAGAGCATAACTGCAATAATATAGAGAGAGAAGGCCTAGAAATGGTATATGGACTACAAAAATTGCGACACTACCTGCTTGGGAAACACTTTAAAATTTTCACAGATCATTCTTCCCTCAAGTACCTAGTCAATAAGCCAGTGTTGGGTGGCAGAATCTATAGATGATTACTATTGTTTCCGGAATTTGACTTTGAATTGATATTCAAATTAGGGAAGTTGAATGCAGGACTTGATCACCTTTCGAGGTCTACCAATGGAGAGGAACCTACAAATTTAGAGGACAACTTCCTTGATGCATAGTTATTTTTAGTCCAAGTAGCTGATGATTATTTTGTTGACATCATTGAATACTTGAGTACAAGGACTATGCCTCAAGAATTCAACACTGCGCAAAAGAAAATCTGGTAGTCAAAGCTGCAAACTATCAATTGATTGCAGGACACTTATACAAGATGGGCGCAGACAACATGTTGAGAATATGTGTGCTATAACATGAAAGGCCTAGGATTTTATCAGAGGCTCACAAGGGAATAACTGGAGGACCTTATGCGGGAAAATATACCACATAGAAGGTATTGAACGCAGAACTATGGTGGCCAACCATTCATAGAGATGCAAACAAATACTTCCATATATGTGATGTATGTCATAGGGTTGGAAAACCTAGTAGATGGGATGAGATGCCCCTAAGACCACAAGTAACCTTGCAAGTATTCGAAAAATGGGCAATAGACTTTGTGGGACCAATTAACCCACCAACAAACAGGTCAGGAGCAAGGTATATCATTACTGGGACGGAGTACTTAATGAGATGGGCATAAGAAACACTAGTAAAATATTTTAGCGCAAATACTATTGGAAATATTGTCATTGATGTCAATAGTTGATGTGATTATTTGTTGTTATGATGAATTATCATTTTGATTTACCATCGATGAGATTGCCATTGATGTCAACAGTATATCAGTTAGCAGAAAATGTCAAACAGTATGCAGACATAGGAAACGTAATTTCACGAGGAGGAGCGAATAGTATGCAGAAATCAAAGAGATCGAAAGGAAGCGTAATATCATGAGTAGGAGAAAACAATATGCAGAGATCAAAGCTCAGTATCAAAAGTGTAAGCTCAGGATGAGGAGTGAACAATATGCAGAGATCAAAACTCACAAGTAAAAGTGTAAGCTCAGGGTGAGAAGCCTCAGTAGTCGTCCGATCAAGAAATTGACCATGTCGATCGTCTCATATTATGAACGTTGGTCATATGAGTGACCATGGGCTTGAGGACCATTGAAGGATAGTGACCATCGGATCTGCTAGCTAGATCAACGATAGGAATAGATTGCGGAGATCAGAAGGAGAATTAAACAACTCGCTAGTTCCAATCCCGCAATTGGTCTAGATCATAAGATGTCATAGACTCGAATATTGAAAACTGTGGTTGATATAACAAAAGATTAGATTAAGTCGTGACCGTCAGATGCATAAACGCCATATCAACGGAAGGGATAGATTGCGGAGATTGAAAAGAGTGTTAAATATCATGCTTGTTCCAATCCCACAATTAGTCAGGAACATCCGATCTTATATCTTCGAATATCGATGATTGTGGTTGAATCAACAACAACGTAGAACTTCAAATTGCGGCGTTTGGGTGACGAGTTAAATCACTCACAAGTTGTGGTTCCACAATCATCCTTGATCGTGGATCAACTTCAAGAGTCTTCATGACCGTTGGATCACTTTAAGTGGAAGGATAGGATAAGTGGGGCAAAACGATTGAGAATTCGATTATTCGAATATCCGTCAGTCGTCGTATCACCTTATGTGGAAGGAAAAGATAATAAAGGGTTGAGATCTGATATATCTATCACTTGAATATCCGTCAGTCATCAGATCACCTTAAGTGGAAGGAAAGGATAAGAAAGGGCTGAGGTATGAGATCTTGATCACCCGAATATTCGTCAATCGTCGAATCATTCTAAGTGGAAGTACAGGATAAGCTAGAAGAGAAACATCATAGATAGATCGCGCCATCGATCTAAGAACATGATCGATGAAAAACATTTGTTTCAGGTCAAAATTTGCAC
>JASDQU010105172.1:51133-63626 GCA_032191745.1 Picea mariana
CTAACCAGTTGGCCCATTTTTCCTTCCCTCAACCGTTGATTTAGGATAATATTGATGGGGGATGAGGGGACTTAGGAAATAACATGAGAGTTTAGTATATAAGTCCGAAAGTGTGCCATAACTTTTATGAGAGACAAATCATGTTTCTTGAGTTCTGAATACCTCAAATCATAGTCATGTATACTTTTTCTCATAAAACTTATGGGGAGCTCTTCTCTGTTGCTATTTTTTCGAGTGAGAACGGATGCGGCAACTGCCTCTGTAGCGAATGATTAGATAATAAAATCCTTTTAAAAATCTGGACTAATGAGGACATGAGTGGTGGTGATGGCCCCCTTGATATTGTTGAATGCTTCCTGAGTATCTGCTGTCCACTAGAACCTTTTCTCTTTTTTCAACAAAAAATTGATGGGTTTTACGATGCTTGTGAAATTAGGAACAAATCTTTGAAAGATATTAATTTTCACAAAGAATTACTGGACTCCCTTCTTGGATGTCGTGGGGTTGAGTTGATTAATCACTTTAACTCTTTCCGGTTCAATGTAAATCCCTTCCTTGTATACAATGTGGCCCAACAACTTGCCTTCAGTTACAACAAACAAGCATTTCTTTGGGTTGAGAGAGATGTCGTATGATATACACCTTTCAAAGAATTTTCTTAAATGATGGATGTGATCCTCCATTTTTCTTGATTGCACTATTTAGTTATCTTGGTAGTCTACCATGAAATTTTCTATCAGTCCACTGAATGCATGATCCATGGCTCTTTGGAATGTAGTTGCACCATTCTTCAAACCGAAGGGCATTCTAGCATATGCATATGTTTCCCATGGTGTGATAAATGTTGTTTTTGCTCTATCTTCCTCAACCACTAAAACTTGATTATATCCAGAGAAACCATCCAACATAGACATCCATGCCGATCTTGTAACTTGTCACAGTAGAAACTCCATGTTGGGAAATGAAAAATTATCTTTTATGCTCGTTTTGTTAATATCTCTGAAGTTGACGCACATTCAGATTTGCCCGGTCTTCTTGCTGATAATCACTGGATTTGAAAGCCAGTTTGAATTTCTTATGGGATAGGTTATCCCTGCTTTCTTCAACTTTTCCAACTCATTTTTTACTAGAGGCTTCAACTTGGGATTCATTATTCTTATTTTCTGTTTCACTGGTTTGGCTTCTTCCCTCAAAGGAATGATATGCTGAAATATCATTTTTTCATAAGACTTTAACTCATCATAGGTCCAAGAAAACACATCAATATATTTGTTGAATAAGGTGACATATTGATCAACTTCTTCGGGGGTGAAATCGATTCCCAAATTGACATATTTCAAGGATTGGTGCATTCCAATATTGAATTTTCTTGTCTCTTGCACCTTTCAAACTGAAACTTCTTCAAAAATATTCTGGGCATGATCGTATTTTGTGAACAAATATTCATCTTGTATGTAGTCTTTGGGGACAACAATCACTTTATCATCTTCTTCTTCATCATCATTTAAAAAAAAATCTCCAATTGTTCATCATTGTCAAACACTTGCAAGTACTCAATATTATCAGGCACAGATGGCCTAAAGGCCCTTTCCACCTGGAAATATGTTTTTCTTTGGATATCATATGGATTTGATAATTAAGTCACCAAATCTAGCGAATCTACCTTATGGTTCTTATCCCTTGGATTGAAAGCAATACTGAAAGAGCTGTAAGATTCCATCAGTTCATTAACTCTTTTGAAATACAGTTTAAGTATTTCCTTTTTTATTTTGTATTTTTGGGTAACCTGGTTGATGACCAACTCTGAATCTCTAGTCACAACTATATGTTCTATTTTCATTCCTTGTGTGAGGATCATCCCCTGGATTAAATCTTTGTATTCTGCCTCGTTATTCATGCATGGAAACTGTAGTATTACAGCATAAGGATGTGTCGTCTTATCTGGGCTTATGAGAACAATCCCAAATCCATTCCCTGATTTAGAGCATTCTCCATCAAACAACATTCTCCAATAGCCTTCAAATACACATTCTGGGACCTCCAAGTCTTGAACTCATTCTAGGTTTTCATTATGATCCATGTCCAGGATAACATAGTTTCCAATCTTGGCGTCTACGTAGTCTCCCATTAATTCATTATCCTTCTTCTTGAAGGAGAAATGTTTTCTGGGCTCTTAGGGTACTTTAATCATTGCTCCCTCCTTGCTTGGTAGCATCATATAGCTACCGTCGTTCATTATATATCCATCGATCATGGAACTACAATCTCTTCCCAGCACAACCCCATATGTTGGAGGCAAGTCTACCACAATAATATTAAAAATTGTGATGATATGAGAAGATGTTGTAATCCATGCGTAAAATCCTTTATTTCTCTGTATGCCAACACTTTTCTCGAATCAATGGCATATATTCTCTCGCCAGTTTCATAATATTTATTGCATCTCATTCCTAATGCTTCCATGACTGTGAGTGGCATTATATTATTTGTCGCACTAGTATCAACTAAACAGTTATGTAATGCAACTTCATGGTTTTCAATTGAGATGTAGAAGGGTGGAATTTCACCTCTCACCTTAGCAGTCAACATGCTCTGGTTCTATTTTAGAATGGTAACAACAACTTCCATTCTTTCTGATGGACCATCCAACAACTTCAAGATATTCTGCCTCTGCTAAGGAATCTTCACCAATTCTATAAAACGCAAGGTTATCCTCAACTTATTTAAGTATTCCACGAAATTGTACGTCATTTGAGTTGAGCTTGTCACTATGGGTTGCCTTCTGGTTCCAACTGTCACCTTCTCATTCAACACTTTTTCATTGGATTTTTCCTTTTCCTTTTCTTTTTGTTTTTCTTTGTCAAAGTCTCCTTTATTCTTTGGTATATTTACAAATCCTCTTGTTTGGGATACATTTTCTTGCGAGTTAGGATTGTTGTCACCCTCTCCATATATTTACATGGATGCCTCACATCCGTCCATCTGCACTGTCTCAGAGAATTCATCATGTAAGTAATAACCTTATTTCTTGGTCAATTTCTTGTCACATACATCATCCAAAACAACCGCATTTGGAGTGGGTTGTCTAGGAACCCTTCGTCTCTATGGGTCTTCAATATTCTCGAATCTAACTCTATTTTTTGGGGGAGGGTTTCTCCTTTGTTAGAGAATTGGAATTTTTGTTTTGGCATGTAATTATGTCCCCTTCTCAGCCTGGTTATTTCTTTCTGCATCTATTTTGATGGTTCTATTCATCTGAGCAATCTCAATTCTTTCCTTTGTTTCATGTGCTTCCATAGGGTGACCTTTTACATTAGGTATGGTTCCCTTAAAAAATCCTCCTTCCATCATTTGATTCTGAGCTGCTCGAGGTTTAAAATATTTGTTTCTTCTTCAGATGGACTCTCCTTGATTATCAATATTCAATTCCCCCATATGTATTTTTAATCTTCCCAATATAATGTCTGGGTTAACACCTATTTCAATCATAATTTCTTCCATATCAGTAGCTTTAGTCATTGCTTCTTCTAGGGTATCCATGTGGGATGTTCTGATGGCATATTTCACATTCAGGGGAATTACATTCTTATAGAAACCGAGAATGACCAGGTCATTTGGTCCTTTTTCTTCTAGGTTTCTACTCAAAGTCTTATTGAACCTGAGATTAAAATATTTTATCCTTTCATTCTTCCTTAACCCAATCTGGGTGAAGTCTGTGAGGAGGGTATGGCAGGAATTTGGGGGGGAAAACATATTTAGGAACATAACTTCGAGTTCATTAAACGAGCGAGTGGATCTACTGGGAAATGTTGTATAGCATTCATAATATCTTTCTGATAAATTTTGCAAAATTAAACTCACCATGATGTCATCATGTTCAAATTGGTGGAAGTCACAAACATTAAGAAATAAATGCAAATGCCTCTTTGTATCGATTGTCTCATCTCGAGAAAATTCCTTCAAGGTGCCCTTAGGGAGAACTGGGAGTTCATGTTGTTCACCCCTAAGATTAAGAGGGTAATATATCACCCTTATTCTATTTCCAAACCCTGGGATTCCTTGGTTTATTGCAACATCTCTTTCACCTCCTTGTCTCTCATCATGATTGTTGGGACTCATAAATGTCGTCTTTCTATCCACCTTTCCCTTCATCAGTCTTCACATTTCATCACCCCATTAACCTTTCATGATACCATTTTCATAATTAAATATGGGTTAAACCTTATTATTTTCCAAATCATTTATTTTAGTATTAAAAGAGAATTTGTGATTAAATATTAGAAAATTGACATGTTTTCATATATATCTCAAAAATGTGTGAGCTTTATCATGTGTAGGAATATGTGAAGGATTAATTCAAAAGACTTCTCAAATACTTCCTCCACCATTTCAATATTTGAGGAGATAATTCAATCCTAATCCAAGGAGAAGATCATGGAGATTTGGTTGTCATATCTTATCCAAGATGTATGAGAGATATGTGTGAGGATTTGAAGGGATTATATTTTGTAATAAAGGGAAATGGGTTGAGAGAAAAGTGGATCTGTAATTATGAGATGTTTATCTCCTTTTTCAAAGATCTCATGTATAAAAGAGAGTGCCTTCTCTTCATGAGGGGCGGGGGGGCGGGGGGGGAGAATCAATATTATGTGAAAGAGGAGAATCGGTATTATGAGGATGAGAATCATTATTATGTAAATTGACGAAAGGATTCATTATTATGTAGATTAAGGGAATTGTTATGAGATAGGTTCTTGAAGAGAATTGTTATGATGTAGATTGGATTCATGAAGAGACTCCTTTTGTAAACCTACCTGTTGAAGATTAATGCAAGTTTGGATTCAATGATTTTATCTCTCTTCGAAGTTATCATCTGTTGATCTAAATCTTCCATGTTGGCATCGACAAGGGCCACCGATCCAGCTTGGTAAGCTTATTGTAAATTGTTAGTGTAGATTTCCATTTCATGTATTTGCTATTTCGATTTCATGTTATTTTGTTTGATTTCACTATTCGAATGTGTTTCAAAGTGTGGTAATGCAGGAACAGTTGGATCTCCATATTTCACCATACATGGGATTTAATGGAGCATCCCACATGCTAGTTTAATTGTTTTAGGAGATAGAATCAAAGTTCATCATTTCTTTTCATGAGACATTAATGAACATGTCCATCACCCGAGCAAGAGTCTTTGCTTGTTTATGAGTGTTTCTTTCCAGCTTTCGATTTGTGTGAAGATTGTCATTTTTAAAAGTGTGTTGGTTTCTAAATGGTTTTCTTATCTATATTAAACAGACATAGGAACCTATCTGTTATCGGCACATATAGTGCATCAACTCTATTGATTACAAATCTCGGTTGATAATATATTATGCATATAATTGCACCAACATTTTGGCGTCGTTGTTGGGGAGTTGTAAACGGTAATAGGTAGAATTTTGAATTATATTGCTTTAATGACCGGTTTTATGGACGACCTAAGGGCAGAGAGAAGACAGTAAGACGAGAGGTAATAACCTGCGCATCACTTTAGTGGGGTTGCTCTAAATATTAGGTCGTCCTCTTCATTTTATGCAAAAGTGTGTTTTTATTTATGAAAATTTAGTTTTTATTTTTGATGAGATAACTGTGCGAACAGATAACCTGGTGACAGAAGGGTCTCAGTAACACAAGGAGTTTAATTTTGGTGTGTTTTATTTTTACAAATAAGTTTTAATTTCTTAGTTTTAAATCTTTGATGATTAATCAATCTCCTTTTTCTATATGGTTTAACTATGAGTGTAAGCTTGGAACAACTCACTCAAATCCTTGCAAAAGTGGGGATAACCTCTTCTCACAAAGAGGAGATATTGAAAGGAGTCGAGGGATTAATTACTCCTCCAATAACAAATGATGAATTAACATATGAAGAAGCCTGCATATTCAATGACGGACAATTATACGAGCAGGAGATCGAGGAGGATAACGAGGAATTGCGACACGATCTGAGGAGTGAAAACTATGCCTACAAAATCATCATCGAATGATGGTTTCAAGTAGGTACCAGGTTAGATCTATTTAGTTTTTCTTTTTATTTTGATTTACAGTTTCAACAGTTAATTCCGCACGTTTATTTTTTATTGTCATTTATGAAATTGAAAGAGGATATGTTCTTATTACCATTGCGTGTATGGCTACACTGGAAGTTTGATTACACGTGAACAACTCCTAATTTCCAATTAGAGTAGAGTAGAGTAGGTTGGTTAGTTGATCCAGGTGGATATCAGTGGCCACCCACCTTCTCCAGCTGGCTCAAAACAACTTTCTCGCAATTTTGATAATTTACTATTTTTAGCAGTTTTTCGGGTCCTGAACTTCTGGAGTCGTTTTGAGGCCCTAAACGATGTTTTTGGGGTATGTTGTGATTATGGAAATGTTGTAGTCCTCAGATAGAACTTTTCAATGGGCTATCATATGCCTAAAACAAAGATCGTATGCAAAATTTATGACCCCGAGAAGTTGACGTACTAACTTACCCAAACAGGGCCGACATGACTTTTGGCGCTTCATCTCCTAGGGTTAGGTTTTTGGATGTTTAGGGTTTTTGAAACTCCTGTTTATTGTAAAAATGCCTTGAGAGCCTCATTGTAATCATCTTCTTGTGAATGAGAGCAGCCGTCACATCTCTTCTCAGAGACAAGCCGCCATCATTCCAACAAGCTTGTTTTCCGCTGCATTTTATAGTTTCAGCTTATTTCCTTATTGAATAGAAAACCAGTTTTACTGTATCTCTGTTATTCTATGTTAAGCATCTGGTAATAATCTGTAGTCATTTCATTCTGCTCATAAAATATGGATCACTGGTATCAGAGCGGCCTTCTCCTTATCGTCTTAGTGCATGTCCCCAATGAGGTTGGAGTACAAAGAGTTAGGTCTCGAGCTTGTTTCTCTTGAGGAAAAAAGATCTCACACACCCAAGTGACCTCTCATGGAAGGAGAAAAGAAAGATGACAGGACAAGAGATCCTTTCAAACTGTTGATTGAGGAAGCCCTCACACAATAGAGGAACGAGATGATGGATAATTTCGCGCAAATCCTTCGATGACTACCAACAGGCGATGCATCTTCTTCGAGCAGAGGCACCGCCCCCTTCAAGGTACAGATAATCTTTGATATTCCTATATTTGAAGGTCAGATAGACGCAAATGCTATAGACAAGTGGTTGAATCTACTAGAAGGGTATTTTTCTATCCATAACTTTTTGAATAAAGAAAATATTACTTTTGCGCTCCTCAAAGCCGTCCCGCATGTCAAAGATTGGTGGGAAAATTTCTGTGAGCAAAAGGAAACAGAGGAACCCTGATTATTCACAGTCACATCCACCTGGGAATCCTTTAGGGATGCTATTAAGGAACAATACTACCCTGTCGGAAGTTATGATGACTTGTATACCAAATGGACCACACTACGGAAAGAAAGAGACCAAGCAGTGCCAGATTTCACAAATATCTTCCATACCTTGTGCACCAAGCTGGGTAACAAAGATTCAGAGAGACATCTGGTGCTCAAGTATCGCAGTGCTTTGCATAGATACATCTAGACCAAAATGGAATTTTTGTACATCTCATCCTTGGGCGTGACCTACTGATATGCAGTCAAAATCGAGCAGAAGCTCAAACAAAAGACGCGACAATTTGGGCTGGGGAACCCCTCACAACAAAAGCCAGGAAAGGGAAGCCCCAACCCATAGAATAAAGGATAGAGAAAATATGGACAGTATCAGGACAACCAGTCCAAGCTGCAAGCAAATAAGGACACCAAAAAGACAAAGAAAGATACCAGGAAGTGGTGCGATTTCCATAAGATCCCTTGGCATAACACTGCTGACTGCCGCTCAAAGCAGACGCTGGTGGCCGAAGTGAAAGCCTCTAAATCAGATGTAGGTTCTGGCTCTGAGTTAGAGCCAAAATGGGGAAGATAGATCATTGACGTGGAACCCAGTGCCACCATTGCTACCACCAAGCTCCAGCATGGTGAACCAAACGAGCCAGAAGCAGGAGAGTGCCTCTTCCATTCACAGATGTGGGTAAAAGGCAACCGTTGCACTTCATCGTTGATAGTGGTAGCCAGAATAACCTCATCTCAATAGAGGTCTTCAAGCAGCTGGCCCTGTCGAGAACGCCGCACCCACAACCCTACACCATTGGATGGCTCTACCAAGGAAGCAATCTCCACGTCAACCAATAGTGTTGACTATCGTATGGCATCAAGCCCTTCAAAGATGAGGAATTGTGTGATGTTGGTCCTCTCAAAGTTTGTGATGTTCTTTTGGGCCAACCTTATTTATGGAAACGTCATGCTTTATATGATTCTAGGCCTCGTAGTGTTATTATTACTTTGAATAGGAAATTGTACAGGATACCTGAGGCAGTCCCACCTAGTGTTATTTCCTTGATCTCTGCTAAGCAATGAGGGAAGGTCATCTCTCAGACAGGGAAGTTTGTCTTCTTCGTGATTCACTCTCAGAATGAGAGAAAAATCACAGCCACATCCAAGGTCTCTGCAGCCAACCTCTCCACACAGCAGAAGCAAGTAGATAAGGTCATGGAAGAATACTCAGATATCTTCTAATCACCTATCGGGGTACCTCTGCACTGCCAGGTCAAGCACCCCATTGATATAACCCCCAGTGCACCGCTACCCAATGGGCCAGTCTATCATCGCTCTTTGTTAGGGAATGAGGAGATCAAGTGACAGATCCAAGAATTTCCCCACAAGGGGCACATCCGTCCCATCTCATCACCTTGGGGGAGCCCAATCGTGCTAGTACAGAAGAAAGATGGAACTTGCTGACTTTGCATTGATTATCGGGTTCTGAATAAAATCACAGTCAGAAATCGTTACCTGATTCCCCGAATCGACGAAATCCTTGATCAACTCATGGGGGCCAAATACTTCAGTAAGATTGATCTTAAGTCTGGCTACCACCACGTCCCGATAGAACAGACTGATGTATGGAAGACCGCCTTCAAGTCAAAGGAAGGCCTTTTTGAATGGTTGGTCATGCCCTTTGGTCTGAAAAATGCTCCAGCCACTTTCATGAGGATGATGAATGATATCCTGCGACCATTCACCAATACATTTGTAGTGGTGTATGTGGATGACATTCTCATTTACAACAAGACTTGGGCCGAACACTTGCAGCATATTCAGGAGGTTCTGCACACCTTGTGAAAGCACAAGCTATACGCCAACTTGAAAAAATGCTCATTTGACATGGACATGGTCCATTACCTAGGCTACATCATTGATCAACATGGTGTTCATGTGGATCCAACCAAGATCCAAATCATCTGTGACTGGCCAGCCCCAACCACACTCACTGAGCTTCAAAGCTTCTTGGGCCTTGCCAATTTCCACCACAGGTTTGTGTTGGGATTATCCAATATTGCATGGGCCCTCAACTAAATAACCAAGGGTGGTGGTAAGGTGAAATTTTCATGGGGCTTGCCACAACAACAAGCATTCGATGATTTGAAGCAGAGCTTGTGCTGAGCCCCAGTACTTTCACTACCACACCTACAACAACCCTTTGAGATTGAGACTGATGCTTCAAACTATGCTATGGGTGCCATTCTTACACAGCATGTCCACCCCGTGGCCTATCATAGTGCGACACTATTAGATGTTGTCCGTAAGTACCCTACTTATGACAAAGAAATGTACTCCATTGTGCAAGCCTGCCGCTAGTGGAGACATTACATTCTTGGGAGGGAGACAGTCATCCACACGGATCATAAGCCATTGCAGTTCATGTAGACACAAGGAAAATTGCAGAATGACTGCCATCAAAAGTGGTCCACATACTTGCAACAATTCCACCTCAACATCAAGTATAAAACAAGAAGCACCAACCATGTCGTTGATTGCCTCAGTAGACCACCAGTCGTGGAACTCACCACAGTACTAGACTCCTGCAGCCATAAGACCTCTAGATGGCCCCAAGTCTATGAGACAGACCCAGACTTTTCCACCACCTGCCAAATGTTGGGTGCAAAGGCAGTTGTCGATAATTTCCATCTTCAGGATGGGTTGTTGTGCCAACTGGGCCATATATGTGTTCCATCAAGTGAGAAAGTGAAGCTGATCTGGGAATCCCACTACAACTGTGTGGCAGGACACTTTGACGTTGAAAAGACAGTGGCAATGCTACAAAAACATTTCTACTGGCCGAAACTTTGACAGGAGCTCAGCAAGTATATTAGGTCTTGCACTGCCTGCACTATTGCCAAACCAATCACTAAGAAACAGGGCTTGTACACCCCTCTTCCTACTCCTGACAGGCCATGGGAATCCATCTCAATGGACTACATGTTAGGCCTCCCATCCACCAAGTGGGGAAATGACTGTTTTTTTGTGGTGGTTGATCACTTTTCCAAGATGGTGATTCTGATTACTTGCAAGAAGAGCATCACAGTAGAAGCCACTGCCAATATCTTCTTTGAACGGGTCTGGGTACATTTTGGAATCCCACAAAACATTGTCTCAAATCTGGACAGTCGATTTCTCAGCACATTCTAGTCGAGCCTCTGGTCACTGCTGAACACCAAGCTCACCAAATACACGACGTTCCACCCTCAGACAGATGGCCAAACCAAGGTCGTAAATCGAATGATCGTGCATATCCTGTACATGTATAATTCCAAGCACCCTCGCACATGGGATGAGAGCCTTCCCTATGTCCATCATAGCTACAACTGAGCCCTGCATAGCTCAACCGACCACAACCCCTTTCAGGGCGGGTTGGGATTCCAACCATTGGGTCCCATAGATGTTACACTTCCCCTTGCGGTCACCTCGACCGACTCCTCTCCTGCCCCAACTAAGGCTGACAAATCCACTCGGTTCATTGAGAGGATCCAACACATCCACCAATAGGTTCAGGACATCCTATAGAAGTCCAATGACAAGTACAAGCAGCTCCATGATCAACATCGGGTTGCGCATAAGTTTTAGGTGGGCGACAAAGTTTGGTTGCACTTGCAGAAAGAACGCCTTACAAGACCCCATCAAAATATTTTCCCACTCCATTATGGGCCATACACCATCACCAAGGCTGTGGGGGATAATGATTTTGCGCTCAACATTCCTCCTTTCCTTGGCCTGCACCCAGTGTTAAACGTGGACCTCCTTCGGCCTTATTTCCCACCATTATTTGACACCTCAGACGTAGCAGAACAACTGACACCAACAGAGCTCAACCCTAACTGCATACAACATGCATCCAGTGATCATATTGTGGACACAAAGATCAAGGGCACTTGATAACAAAGGATCTAGCTTTATCGAGTCGTTAAAGCAGGGTAGCTCCTGCACCAAGGCAACTGGCTCACCCGAGGCCAAATTCAGCAGAAATTTCCTCATCTGACGGGGGAAATCAAAGCAATGGAGACCATTGCATCCTAAGGATGGAGGATTGATATAGGTGGATATCGGTGGCCACCCACCTTCTCCAGCTGGCTCAAAACAACTTTCTCGCAATTTTGATAATTTACTATTTTTAGCAGTTTTTCAGGTCCTGAACTTTCGGAGTCGTTTTGAGGCCCTAAATGATGTTTTTGGGGGTATGTTTCAGGTGAAATTATGAAATTTTTTACATATGTTGTAGTCCTCGGATAGATATTTCCAATGGGCTATCATATGCCTAAAATGAAGATCGTATGCAAAAGTTACGACCCTGGGAAGTTGATGTACTGACTTACCCAAACAGGGCCCACATGACTTTTGGAGCTTCATCTCCTAGAGTTAGGTTTTTGGATCTTTAGGGTTTTTGAAACTCCTGTTTATTGTAAAAATGCCTTGAGAGCCTCATTTTAATCATCCTCTTGTGAATTAATGCAGTCGTCACATCTCTTCTCAGAGATAAGCCGCCACCATTCCAGCAAGTTTGTTTTCCACTGCATTTTACAGTTTCAGCTTATTTCCTTATTGAATAGAAAACCAGTTTTACTGTATCTCTGTTATTCTGTGTTAAGTATCTGGTAATAATCTATAGTAATTTCATTCTACTCATAAAATCTGGATCAATGGTATCAGAACGGCCTGCTCCTTGTTGTCTTAATGCATGTCCCCAACGAGGTTGGAGTACAAAGAGTTATGTCTCGAACTTGTTTCTCTTGAGGAAAAAAGATCTCGCACACCCAAGAGAACTCTCATGGAAGGAGAAAATAAAGATGACATGACAATATATCCTTTCAAACTGTTGATTGAGGAATCCCTCACACAACATAGGAATGAGATGATGGATAATTTCGTGCAAATCCTTCGGCGACTACCAACAGGCGACGCATCTTCTTCGAGCGGAGGCATCACCCCCTTCAAGGTACAAATATACTTTGATATTCCTATATTTGAAGGTTGGATAGACGCAGATGTTGTAGAAAAGTGGTTGAATCTACTAGAAGGGTATTTTTCTATCCATAACTTTTCGAATAGAGAAAAGATTACTTTTGCG
>JASDQU010105172.1:102084-115054 GCA_032191745.1 Picea mariana
ATGTGCCCTATTTATTATTAGATATTCCCCCTCTATACTTATAGGGAATAATTATTTAGTATGAATCTAGGCTAGGTGGTATATCACAACACTAGGTACTTAGCAACAACTTGAATGGTGGTTGTTTTCCTTCAAATCGACCTTATGATTCTTCACATCAAAATCTACCAATTGTATGCTTGTCAATGATTAGTCAAAACTCCTTATAAGAATGACATCGGAAATGTGTGTAAACACCATAACAATTTCATAAAACATATTTTTTATTCCCATACGATGATAATACAATGCTATGTATTTTTTAAGACAATGTTGTATCGACACAACGCGATGCAAAATATATGCAAGCAACACATACATGACACAGGAGATGAATGAATGACACTAGAATAACATAGGTTCTATGCAATGCGATGCTAAATAACACAAAACAAAATAGCCGAAAAGTTAAATCTCTTAGAGTACTATTAGTAGATATGTGTTTTGTGCATGCCTGAATCCTTGTGAAGATAAAAGGTTACGATTTTAGGATAAGAAGGTCTTGTTTATCCCACCAAAATAAAATAAGCCAATAGACAATAATTATTTAACCACAATCTAGGTTAAATATCGCAACACTAGATACTTAGTAGTAGACTGAATGGTGGTTGTTTCCCTTCTTCAAAGAAGTGTATTAGCATGGAATTTGAAGAGAAGAGATGGGTTACAAGGAGGGTGTATGTATGTTATGGGTTATTTGTTTTTTCTCCTCACCCCCCATCCCCCCCACCCTTCATAATGACCTTATGATTCCTCACATTGAGTTCTATCATTTCCTATGATTCTTCGAATTAGGTTCTACAAATTGTACTCTTTTCAATGATCATTTGGAATTCCTTGGAAGAATGGGATCATAATTGTGTGTGAACATGAAAACAATTCATAAAACTTAAAAAATTTAATCCCAAGCTTCATAACAACATTAATATTGTAATAACCCCAGTCTTAATCACCACAAATTATGATGTAAATGTGCAAATGCGATTTAGGTTGGTGAGTCGAATTGTTTGGATCGAAGAGCCCTTACTGATTAATATGGCCGAGGGCCAAACTATGTATTTTGTAAATTGAGATGATTAATAAAAATAATAATCGTTGGCTGAGGTACATGAGGGACGATAACGATGGGGGGGTTATGATTCCATAAGAGAGTGGGCTAAAGATGATTCCAAGGGGTTACCCATTTCTTTTAATTCATCAATTTTCACATTAATGTTTATTCCCTTAGAATTATCAAAAGAGATATTAAAGTAATGTAAGAGTGGTCGGTGAGGAAATTCAACTCACCAATTTATGAAAACATGGGATGAGTAAAACCACTTTTTAGGAAATGTGTAAGTCAAGCTTGCATGAGAAGAAAATAAAATTTGAATGGGTTTTTGGGTCAGTTTTACTTATTAATTTTGTAGAGCAAGAGGAGATTTGAGTGTTGGGAAAGAGCACCAACCATGTTGAGTTAAGTGCTAGGAAAGAACACTAACCATGGTGTGTGTTAGAACAACCATGAAAGGGCTGATTTTTGTGCCCAACATTAGGTTGTAAGCTTGTAAGTGCATTTTCTATTGAAGAAATGGCTCAAGAGCCTTGAGAAGGTTGTTGTGAACACTCCAAGAGAAGTAGAGAGTTCCTGGAGTCCCCAACTGTGATATTCCTATTCAATCGAGTGTAATGGAGCCCTGGAGGGAAGTGGGAATGCCCAATGGATTGCGTGGAAGAGAAGGGGGATCTCATTCCTTAAATTGTGTAGGTTGAGGGGAAGAGAGTTGGTGGATTGGAACTGTTGTTGGAGTGGAACGTGGATTTTGGGATGCTAAATATGTAGAGTGGAAATACAAGAGGGTTGAACTTCCTTCTGGACTCATAGCCTCAGCTCAGAGGTGGCCTACTATTGAGAGAAATAGAACAACAATGCCTATGGATAAGATGAATGTTCTGTGTACACAACCAATTGGTTAAGTAATTAAAATATAAGTTTAATGTTGTATTTATCTATGTTTATTCCGTTGCGTAAATGTTAATTCAAATGTTGTTATGTTTGTTGGGTATGCATGCATTCATGGTTTTTATTATGTTGTTAGATGCATGGATAAATCAACACGATGTTTGCTGTAAATTTTATGTGCATAATAATTTTTTTTTGGGTTTGTTGTTTTAGGTACGTTACAAATATGATGATATATGGATATGAATAATATGTTACTTCGATAATAGAAATGAAGAAACATAGGAATATATGCATCATCCATTCATGTGACGCATGAGTGACACCAAGACGATTCAAAATTGAGACAAAATATAATAGTTTTTTTTCATATTTTGAGTGTCATAACTATGACACAAAATCAACATGAACATTTGACTTGCACCAACAAAAAAATACTCAAGCAAGGGGGTTGAGTGCTATAGCGACACAAAACAATGATGCTACTGTAAATGTGTTGAACCTGCACAGAATAGATCTAGCTAGAAAATACCACACACATTTGCAGAGAGAAATTGAGAAAGAAGAAGCAAGAGAGAAAGAATGGAAGAATTCTCATTAACTGTAATGAATAATGAATAATTTACACATGATATACTATGTATAACTAAACCAATGTGAACTGGAGGAGAAGCCAATGCGCCATAGTAGTGGTCTAGAGTGATGTTGACATACACCAACAATTTCAGGACTAAAATTCCACCTAGTCTAGTCTCTAAGGCAGTTATAGGAGTGAATTGCCACCTAGCTGAGTTAACTAGTCTACCAGTCTTCAGTGAACTAACTGAAATAGAGTGAAGTGAGGAGGAGATCAAGGAATCATGGGTAATGTGCTAGTCTGGTGATGATACCAAGGCTAATGTGCATTAGCTGGTGATGATCCCAATGTTGCATGGTGACAAAACCAATGCAACATCTAGACTCCACTCAACTAGTCAAACTGAAGTGAAAATTGAAGATAATATTCTCCCTAGAGGAATATTCTTTCTAAAATATAGGAGTCTAGATAATGACTAATAAACAAGGAAAAAACTTAGGAAAAATAAATCCTAGGTGTGTGTGAAGTAACTCCAACACCCCCCTTGAACATCACTATGGTGAAAATAAAAAGAACGGGTCCCGATAATGAGGCCATGTTAGATACCCAAATACAAAAGATACACTGAAATAAAGTGAGGAAAGAGGGAAAAACTCATGGGAAAACCCCCCCTGAAGGTACAATGTATGTAAAATGAATAATTACAGTGGCTAGGAAACTATTTCCTTCACTCCAAGATGACTTCAGAGAGAATGGAACTTCTTCTCAATGAAAGTCTTGGTGAAGATGTCCGCCATATGTTCTGCTGAAGGACATAACTGTAGGTCGATGATCCCCTCGTATATTAAGTCCCAAATATAGTGCATGTGGATATTGATGTGCTTCATCCGCTACCTCTGAACTGGATCTCTACAGAACTTCAGAGTGCTCTGGTTGTCACACCAGATGATGATCAGTTGATGAAACTGAATTCCCAACTCAGTGAGAAAATGCTGTAGCCACATAGCCTGAATGGTTATGTTGAATACCCCTCTTCACTCTTCCTCGAATGAAGATAGATCAATAACATCATGCTTCTTGCTTGACCAACATATAGGCCCATAACCAAGACTGAGTGAGTAACCAGACGTGGACTTGCGATTAATGCTATCGCCAACCCAGTTAGAATCAACGAACCCGATGAGATATAATGTAGAGTCTGCTGCATAATGAATCCCAAAGGTGATGGTGCCCTGTACATATCGAAGGATACACTTTGCAACCTTCCAATGTAGCTCATGTGGCTCTTGCATGAACTTGGAAACTACACCAACTGTATAGGAGAGGTATGGTCTAGAGTGTGTGAGATACAACAAGCTCTCCACTAGCTGTCTGTACAGTGTGTTGTCAACCAATGGAGTGTCCTTGCCATCCTCAAGTTTGAACCCTGATAGGAAAGGAGTCGGAGCAGACTTGTAGTCTGTCATGTGAAATCTCTCAAGGAGATCTCATGCATACTTGGCCTAAGACAGTCTGATGCATGATGCATTCTGACTGATCTCGAGTCGAAGTAAGAAGTGTAGCGGACCCATGTCCATCATAAAAAACCTTTCATGTAGAATCCTCTTGGCTGCAAAAATTGCTAAAGTCGAGCAAACGGTGATCAACAAATAATCAACGCACATAACTAAGAGTAGAAGTGAATCAACCATCCTGAGCATGTAGACATTCGGGTCTTATTCACAATGTACAAAATTTTGTGATAGCAGTTAGAAGTCCATCTTGGAATACCATGCCCTCAGAGCTTGCTTGAGGCCATAAAGAGATTTCTTCAGTCGATAGATCAAAGAGGAATCCTGCATAAATCCCCGGGGCTTCGCCATATAGATCTCCTTAGAAAGATCACCATGAAGAAATGCATTCTTCACATCCATCTGATGGACTTCCCATCCATTGGCTGCCGCAATGGTAAGTGCCAAACGTATGGAATCCATCTTCGCTACTGGAGCGAAGGTCTCATCATAGTCAATGCCATGCACCCGCTGAAAGCCTTTGGAAACAAGCCTAGATTTGTATATTCTAATATATCCATCCAATGTGCTCTTGGTCCTGTAGACCCATCTGCACCTGATAAGTTTGCTTCTAGAAGGAAGGGGAACCAGATCCCAAGTCCGGTTCTCGAAGAGGGCGTTGTACTCCTCCTGCATGGTGGATTCCCAAAAGGGATTTCCAGCAGCCTTGCCATAAGACTGTGGATCTGAAGACTGAACCAAGAAAATATGCCTGGAGGGCAATGGGTCAGTGGAAGTAAGTGTGATAAGAGGCTCCTTGAAATCATATCGAGTCCTCCTAGTATCGACTGGATCACCAACAAGATCCCCTTCATCCTGAAGAGTAGTCTTGGCCCACTTGGGCCTCTTCCGTGGCTCTGCATCTGCATCTGGATGCACTGACTCTATATCTGGATCATCTAAATCCTTTGAATCAGAACTCTCATTTGAAGAAGAGTCAACATCTGCATGCTCATCATCTCGAACAAGTGGAAGAATGAAGGTGTTTGCATGCGACTGTTGAGGTACATGCAAGACACTTTCCTTGAATTGGACACTTCGCTCAATGATGAGTCGGTCCTAGAAAAGATCAATAAGTCTATATCCCTTCACATCGTTAGGGTATCCAACAAAGATACACTATGTGCTTTGTGGATCAAGTGCCTTCCTCTTTTTAGAGGGAATCCGGGCCCATGCACGTAAACCAAAAATATGAAAGTGGGTCACTTCCGGTTTGAGGCTGCTCCAAGCCTTGTAGGGGGTCTTATCATTGACATATCTATGGGGAGATCTATTTTGGATGTAGGTTGCACAATTAAGTGCTTCGGCCCATTGTCTCTGTGGTAGTGACTTTGCATGTAGCATGCAAGATGCCATCTCTTTTAAAGATATATTTTTCCGCTAAGCAACTCCGTTTTGTTGTGGAGTATGGGGAACTGTGTGCTGCAATTGAATTCCTGCCTCATGACAAAGATTCTGGATCTCATGATTGACATACTCTCCGCTGTTATCAATTTAGAGGACTTTGATTTTCTTTCCTGACTGTGTCTCAACATGGGCTTTGAAATATTTGAGGTGTTGAGAGACCTCTGATTTTTGCCTCATAAAGTAAATCCATGTGAAACATGAGAAATAATCAACAAAAATGAGAACATACCTCTCTTTTCTGATTGATGGATGCAAAAAAGGACCCATGAGGTTGCTATGGATAAGATCTAAAGGAGTGGAATCTCTCTGAGTCTTTCCTTTGTCAAATTTCTCTTGAGGGTGTTTTCCAAGAACACATCCCTCACAGATTCCTTTGGATAAATGGATGTATGGTAGACCATCAACCAATATTTGCTTGCTAAGCTGTTGCATATATCTGAAAATTCAAATGCCCGAACCCTTCGTGCCATATCCTACTACTTTCAGCATCATGGGTAAGCAGTAAAGTAGAATCTGGTTCAATAAATTCAAAAAATGTATACAATCTAGATTGATGATTTACCTCACTGGTAGCAACCCTGGAATTGGTTTGCATTTCATAGATGTACACTACATTAGGTGTGAATATGACTTTCTTTCTGGTGCCAGAATTTGTCATCTGATACACGGAGAGAATATTGACGAAAAGTTTGGGAATGTGCAACACATTCTCGAAGCTTCTGTTGGTGAGGCCAATCCTTCCTTTGCCGGTGACCTCGACTAGAGAGTTGTCCCTCATCAGAACATGAGGACCTTTGCATGCATCCAATGAAGAATAGAATTCTTTTGTGGCAACCATGCGATGTGATTGTTCCGAATCTACGATCCAAGCATCAAGAGAGGAGTTGATGGCAATCAAGGCATGGCTAGAATTGCCTTTTTTGGGATTCTTATCTTCTAGCTTCTTCTTCTTGGCACCCTCAGGGATGTGATATGCAAGGTTATTTTTCTGATGTATTTGAGTCATTAGATCTATTTGTTTTTGCATGCATGTGGATTTTGGATGGAATCCTTTATGGAAGTATGTGCATTTCTCCTCTTTTCTTCCCTTTCCACCTTTGGATCCGGAGGCATCGGTGAAGGGTTTTGAGTACCCTTCCTTCTTTGGATTTGCATGAGCTTTCATTTTGTATTTATATTTAGATTTCTGATATTTATGGATTCCATCTTGCACAATAAATGAATGCACCTTTGGGCCTTTGATTTTTCCCATGTTGATGAACTTGGTTTGCTCTTGTGTCAGGGATTCGATAAATTCCTCAAGAGAAGGCATTTTCCAGGTGGTTCTAGAGGCAAATTTGATTGAATGGAATGTGTATACGAACACAGAGAATTCGGGACCAAGTTTGGAGAGAATGATGAGAACCATTTGTTCCTCCTACTTAGAATTATCAACCCCGCAAGCTTTGAGTTGTGACAGTAAATCCTTGTATTTTGTAAAGAAATCTTAGAGATTGTCGAAGATTTTTTGATCCAATGTGAGAAATTCCACCTTGATAATGTGTCCCCTCATCTCATCCTATTTTCCAAAGATCCCTTCCAAGGTGGTCTATGATTCATTGGGGGTTTTACAGGAAGATATGTGAAAAAGGAGATCGGGAGAGATGAGATTGCAAATTGTTTTGAATGCTTCATCCATTCGATTTAGATACTTGAATTTTTCTATTGTTGATGTTGCTTCTGTCTCTGTATTCAAGGTTAACCTGTACAATCCTTTGGTTTGGAGATGCATGATTATTCTCTCCTTCCATTCAAAGTAATTGTAAGGTGTAATAATGAATTCTTTTGGGAATTCCATTTTTCCGCTGTCTTTAATCTTTGGTACCTGCAAAAATAATTTGGTGTAACTTTTGCTTAGCAGTCTATCATATATGATACCATATAAATGTGTTGAACCTACACAGAATATATCTAGCTAGAAAATACCACACATTTGTAGAGAGAAATTGAGAAAGAAGAAGCAAGAGAGAAATAATGGAAGAATTCTCACTAACCATAATGAATAATGAATAATTTACACATGATATACTCTGTATAAATACACCAATGCGCATTGGAGGAGAAACCAATGCACCATAGTGGTGGTCTAGAGTGATATGGACACAGACCAACAATTATGGGAGTAAATTGCCACCTAGTCTAGTCTCTCAGGCAGTTACGGGAGAGAACTACCACCTAGCTGAGTTAACTAGTCTACCAGTCTTCAATTAACTGACTGAAACATAGTGAAGTGAGGAGGAGATCAGGGAATCATGGGTAATGTGCTATTCTAGTGATTATACCAAGGCTAATGCACATTATCTAGTGATGATCCCAATGCTGCATGGTGACAAAACAAATGCAACATCTAGACTCCACTCAACTAGTCAAACTGAAGTGAAAACTGAAGAGAATATTTTCCCTAGAGGAATATTCTTCCTAAAATATAGGAGACTAGATAATGACTAATAAACAAGGAAAAACCTTAGGAAAAGAAATCCTAGGTGTGTGTAAAGTAACTCCAAAACTACAACCCCATCAACATAGTAGTGGATGCAACATATTTTTCCCTTTCTAGAATTTGTCGAGTTATGTGTTGAAACTACCATCTTGACTGTAGATCTAGTGCTTGTCCATCCACTTATTAATCAATCTTCTAAATTTCTATGTCATTTGTTTAGAAGGTTGTTCATCTTCCATGTTCCTCAATTACATTAGACATTTTTGAACAAGATAACAAATGGGCTCATATAAGCTTGGAATGAAAAAGAGGTTTATTTTCTCATTTCATTACCGATCATAGAAATGTTCCAACCATGGAACCCACCCCTTCCTTTAATATCTTTACTAAATTACAAAAGGACATTATAAATAATAAGATATTAATGACTATTGAGAAAGTGAATGGCTCTTTGGCCTTCACTCTCTTATGATCCAATGCCTTAAAAATGATCAAAAGTCAATGAATACAGTCCACTTCAAGGGGGAAACCTCCTTTTACAATATATCCAATTCAAAATAAAATATGAGATAAGATAATATGATCCTAAGACTAGGTCTCCTTGGTATATATAAGAGATAAAGGGTACAATTATAATGAAAGGGTATTGTGAAGGGTTCTAGCTGACATACAATTATGATAATATAAATGTAATAATTCAATATCTAGGGCTTAATAAGGGGTTTTACACATAAAATGGGGATTTGTCTAGATCTTAAAATTCCTCTCCCCTTCAAACAAGTGTTGTCCTCAACACTTGACTAACTGCGACTCTTTCTGCATGAATAACTCATCTTCCCATGTTGCCTCTTCCACTGGTAGGTTCTTCCATTTAACAAGGTACTCTATGATTGCTTGATTTCTCAGTTTCTTAATCTTTGTTTCAAGGATTGTTTCTGGTTCTAGTATGATTTTCCCTTCTTCATTAATCTCTGGAAACATAGTTTGGACTGGGATCTTATTGTCGATTACCTTCTTTAAGAAAGAAACATGGAAGACTAGATGTACAGATGAGGATGGAGGCAACTCCAATTTGTAATCCATACTTCCAATCCTTTGAAAAACCTTATAGGGGCCATAATTTTTGGGTGCTAGTTTAGTGTCCTTCTTTTGTTGCTTGAGGGACATCTGTTTATATGGTTGTAGCCTCATAAATACCCAATCCCCCACTTTAAATTCCCTTTCACTACGATGTTGATTTGCTTGTTGTTTCATCCTATTTTGTGCCATAACCAAGTTGTCCTTCAATAGTTTGATAACCTCTTGTTGGTTCCCTATGTGGTCCTCCCTGCTTGAAACTTTGTATTCTGATTCAAGGTTAATGTAATGGATGGATGATGATATCCATAAAGTGCCAGAAATGGGGACATTTTAGATGAAGTATGGAAGGATGTGTTGTACCACCATTCTTCCAAAGGCAACCACTTGACCCATTGTGTCTGTTTATCGAATGCAAAAAAATGAAGATATCCTTCTAGACATTTATTCACAATATTGGTTTTCCCATCGGATTGAGGGGGGTTAGATGAGCTATGAGCCAATTGAGTACCCAAACAAGAAAATAATTCAGTCCAAAAATTTCTAGTAAAAATTGGATCTCTGTCACTTACAATAATCTTTGGGACTCCATGTAGCTTTTGAACAGTTTCCATGAATGTCGGGGCTATTGTAATTGCTTTAAAAGGATGAGAAAGATAGAAAAAATGGGCATATTTTGTCAGTCGATCCACTATTAACATGATGACAATCTTTTCTTTGGATTTGGGTAAAACTGTAACAAAATCCATTGCAACTTCTTCCCAATGTTGACTTGGTATAGTTAATGGTTATAGGAGACTTGGAATCTTGATTATTTATCCGTTATTCTATTGGGAGACTAAACATTCAAACACAAAATTTTGAACATTAGTTTCAAGACCTTCCCAGAAAAAATCCCTCATGATCATGTGGTATGTTTTCAAGAATCTTGAATGTCTTCCTATAGGAGAAGTGTGCAATTCCAGAAGGACCTTTTGTTTGAGTTGGGAATTCTTACATAAATATATGCAATCATGATACCATCACAAATAATTCTTCCATATAAATTTTTCTAATGAACTGGGGTCCTCATGTAGTTGCTGAATGATCTTGCATACCTCTTGATATTGCTTCTATTCTATCCTTGGTTTTTCCACATAATTAGATTGCGAAATAAAAATAGCACATAGTGAACCTTTTGTGTCTTCTTGTTTCCTTGAAAGGGCATTTTCCACAACATTATGTTTTCCTTTTTCTGTAGATAATTTCAAAGCCATAACCTAAAATCTTTGTAACATATTTTTATTTCTCTTCTGAAGATAATCGTTGCTTCAAGAAGTACTTCAAACTATCATTATCTGTTTTTACTTTGAAGTGTCTTCCTATTAGGTAAGGGTGTTGTTTCTGAACAACATGTAGTATGGCCAATATTTATTTTTCACAAATGGGTTTGACTAAGGCCTTCCTTCTTGCATTAAAACTGCACCAATTCCATGGCCTAAGGCATCACACTCCACAATAAATGTTTTTGTAAATTCTGGTTTGGCCAAGATGGGAGTAGTACACATAGCCTCCTTAAGTTTTTCAAAATCTTTGGTTGCTTCTTGGGTCCAAGAAAATGATTCCTTCTTTAATAATGTTGTTAGAGGTGTTTCTATTTGACCATAATTCTTGATAAACTTGCGATAATAGCCTGTTAACCCTAAGAATTGTTGAAATAATGTAATTGCAAAGTGTATTTTTATTATTATTTGATATATTATTCATTGGATCAATCCCCATTGTGGATTGATCATGTCGGCTATTGTAAAAGGACCAAATCCCCTTTTGCAGATTGGTCATAATATAATTGTAATGGGCAAAAGAAGAAGTCAGCCCCAGAATATATCAAAGAGGCCCCGTAATATAATAAAGGTGGTTATAACCACCCAGGAGAAGAAGTCGGCCCTGCCAATGAAAGGACACTCCCACACGTGCCAGTCTTGTATAAATAAGGAGGCCAACGCCTCAATTAGACACACACTCACTTGTTCTTTGAGAGACAAGTTTTAGAGCTACAATTGGAGAAGAGAGAGCGAGAGAGGCGCATCTTTGGGAGAGGACATTCTGTACTTGTTTGAGTTATCTCTTGGCATTGTATTGGCTATCTATATTAAGGAAGTTTTGCTAGGTTTTTTTCCCCATGAGGGTTTCCCAGGATAAATGATGCGTCTCTTGTGATTGTGTATTTCTCAGTGTTTCTATATTATTCTATTGTTATCTATTGAAATGCAAAGAACTATAATAATGGCTTAAACCTTAACATGGTATCAAAGCCAAGCTGAAGAGAGCATCTTTCACAAGAGAAAAGTGAAAAACGTCATTGTTGTCGTACATGCAAATTAGGGATTTTTGTTGGTGAGATATTTCAGCCCTAAAACCATCTAGAAAAGTGTGCCATCCCCCAAGGATCATTTTGGCACCTTCAACACACCTTTTCAGTGGCTAGATCTCCCAGAAAGTAAAACCCTAGTTTCACAAAGTACCAGAAGTACCAGAAAACCACAGAACCAGAAGTACCAAAAGTACGAGAGTACCAGAGGTACCAGAAAACCAGAAGCACCAGTCCAAAAATATACAGATCAAGTTTGGAGGGGTAAAATTTTGATTTTCTCAGATCCAAGCACACCAGGCTACTCGCCTTAGCAAAGTGCACCTCCTGGTAAGTTCAGAATTTGATTTTGAACATTTTCATTTTTGGACATTTCCCAGCTTCAAATAAAAGATGTCTACAAGTGTTAAGCTTGTTGACAAGCTAGAAGGTGTGGAAAAATTTCGTGCCTAGAAGTATAGGATTGGTCTCATTCTTGAAGAGAATGACCTAGCAAGATTCTTCAAAGAAGAAGTGCCAGAGCCCGCCGATGCTGCAGAAAAAGAAAAACACCAAAAGGACACAATCAGGGCCAAAAGAATCATTGTAGATTCAATCAAAGACCACCTGATTCCCTATGTGTCATTAAAGAAGACTTTAAAAGAAATGTTTGATGCCCTAAACAGACTATATGAAGGAAAGAACATAAATAAGAAGATGAATATTAGAACTCAGCTCAAGAATACAAGAATGCATAAAGGAGAATCAATCCAAGAATACTTCTCCAGGATATCCCAATTCAAAGAACAACTAGAAGCAATTGGATATACTATAGACGAAGATGAACTTATAATGACAGCCCTAAATGGTCTCACAAGACCTTGTGATGCATTCATCCAAATGATTTGTGCCAGAACAGAGAAACTGAAGTTTGACAGTCTATGGGAAGAATGCATCCAAGAAGAAACAAGAGTAGCTAACCAGAAGGCTTTACTAGAAAGAGATGAAGATCAAGCCCTAGCTACTCACACTAAAGGAGGAAGAAAGAAGTCTTACTTCTAGAAAGAGACTTACAAAGAGTCTCAACCCCAAAACAAATTTAGTCATAAAGAATCTCATCCAAGGAGATTCCAGAAGAAAGGACAATGAAAGGAAAGAGATTACTCATCTGTACAATGATACCATTGTGACAAGATGGGACACATTGCACATTTTTTTCCAGCTAGATGAGAAGAATACAAGAGGAAACAACAGAGGCACCATGCCCATGCAGTTGAAGATGAGGAGCGACCCGCAAAGATGTTAAGAGAACAAATTAAAGAACATGTCCTAATCTCGACCCTCTCAGGATCGGTAATGCCTGGAGAGGACACTTGGCTCATTGATAGTGGTGCCTCCAAGCACATGACAAGACAAAGAGATATTCTCTCTTACATTTTAGAAAATAAATTTTCTCAGAAAGTGACACTTGGAGATGATTATCAATATCCCATCAAGGGAGTGGGAGAATCAAACTACAAGCTTAATTCAAGAAATGCAATGAAAATGAAGGACATACTATATGTACTAG
>JASDQU010105172.1:116344-127726 GCA_032191745.1 Picea mariana
ATTGAAATGATTAATAAAAATAATAATCATTGGCTATGGTACACGAGGGATGATAACAATGGGGGGGGGCTATGATTCCATAAGAGAGCGGGCTAAAGATGGGTCCAAGGGGTTACCTATTTCTTTTAATTCATCCATTTTCACATTAATGTTTATCCCTTAGAATTATAAAAAGAGATATTAAAGTAATGTGAGAGTGGTAGGTGGGGAAAGTCAACTCACCAATTTATGACAGCAAGGGATGAGTACAACCACTTTTTGGGAAATGTGTAAGTCAAGCTTGCATGAGAAGAAAAGGAAATTTGAATGGGTTTTTGGGTCAGTTTTACTTGCTAATTTTGTAGAGCAAGAGGAGATTTTAGTGTTTGGAAAGAGCACCAACCATGTTGAGTTGAATTCTGGGAAAGAACACCAACCATGGTGTGTGTTAGAACAACCATGAAAGGGCTGATTTTTGTGCCCAAAATTAGGTTGTAAGCTTGTAAGTGTATTTTCTGTTGAAGAAATGGCTCAAGAGCCTTGAGAAGGTTGTTATGAACACTCCAAGAGCAACAAAGAGTTCATGGAGTTCCCAACTGTGATATTCCTATCCAATCGAGTGCACTGGAGCCATGGAGGGAAGTGGGAATTCCCGAGGGATTGCGTGGAAGAGAAGGGGGATCCCATTCCTTGGGTTGTGTTGGTTGAGGGAAAGAGAGTTGGTGGATTGGAACTGTTGTTGGATTAGAATGTGGATTTTGGGATGCTAAATCTGTAGAGTGGAAATCCAAGAGGGCCGAACTTCCTTGTGGACTCATAGCATCAACTCAGGGGTGGCCTACTATTGAGATAAATAGAACAACAATGCCTATGGATAAGGGGAACGTTCCTTGTACACAACCAATTGGTTAAGTAATTAAAATATAAGTTTAATGTTGTATTTATCTATGTTTATTTTGTTGTGTAAATGTTAATTCGAATGTTGTTATGTTTGTTGGGTATGCATGCATTCATGGTTTTTATTATGTTGTTAGATGCATGGATAAATCAACACGATGTTTGTTGTAAATTTTATGTGCATAAGAGAAAAATTTCGGGTTTGTTTTTTTGGGTATGTTACAAATATGATGATATATAGATATGAATAAGATGTTACTTCAATTATGGAAATGAAGAAACATGAGACTATATGCATCATCCATTCATGTGACGCACGAGTGACACCAAGATGATTCAAAATAGAGACAAAATATAATAGCTTTTTTTTTCATATTTTGAGTGTCATAACTATGACACAAAATCAACATGAACATTTTACTTGCACCAACAACAAAAAACTCAAGCAAGGGGGATGAGGGCTATAGTGACACAAAAAAATGATGCTACAACCCCATCAACATAGTAGTAGATGCAACATATTTTTCCCTTAGCAGAATTTGTTGAGCTATGTGTTGAAACTACCATCTTGAGTGTAGGTCTAGTGCTTTTCCATCCACTTATTAATCAATCTTCTCAATTTATATGTCATGTTTAGAAGGTTGTTCATCTTCTATGTTCCTCAATTACATTGGACATTTTTTAACAAGATAACAAATGGGCTCATATAATCTTGGAATGAAAAAGAGGTTTATTTTCTCATTTCATTACCGATCATAGAAATGTTCCAACCATGGAACCTCCCCCTTCCTTTAATATCTTTACTAAATTACAAAAGGACATCATAAATAATAAGATATTAATGATTATTGAGGAAGTGAATGGCTCTTTGGCCTTCACTCTCTTATGATCCAATGCATTAAAAATGATCAAAAGTCAATAAATACAGTCCACTTCAAGGAGGAAACCTCCTTTTACAATATATCCAATTCAAAATACAATATGAGATAAGATAAGATGATCTTAAGACTAGGTCTCCTTGGTATATATAAGAGATAAAGGGTACAATTATAATGAAAGGGTACTGTGAAGGGTTCTAGCCGACATATAATTATGATACTATAAATGTAATAATTCAATATCTAGGGCTTAATAAGGGGTTTAACACATAAAATGGGGATTTGTCTATGTCTTAAAATTCCCCTCCCCTTCAAACAAGTGTTGTCCTCAACACTTGACTATCTGCGACTGTTTCTGCATGAAGAACTCATCTTCCTATGTTGCCTCTTCCAATGGTAGGTTCTTCCATTTAACAAGGTACTCTATGATTGCTTGATTTCTCAATTGCTCAATCTTTGTTTCAAGGATTGTTTCTGGTTCTAGTATTATTTTCCCTTCTTCATTAATCTGTGGAAACATAATTTGGACTAGGATATTGTTGTCGATTACCTTTTTTAAGAAATAAACATGGAAGACTAGATGTACACGTGAGGATGGAGGCAAATCCAATTTGTAATCCATACTTCCAATCCTTTGAAAAACCTTATAGGGGCCATAATATTTGGGTGCTAATTTAGTGTTTTTATTTTGTTGCTTGAGGGTTATCTGTTTATATTGTTGTAGCCTCAGAAATACCCAATCCCCCACTTCAAATTCCCTTTCACTACAATGTTGACTTGCTTGTTGTTTCATCCTATTTTGTGCCATAACCAAGTTGTCCTTTAATAGTTTGAGCACCTCTTGTTGGTTCCCTATGTGGTCCTCCATTTCTTGAACCTTTCTATTCCATTTCAAGGTTGATGTAATGGATGGAGGATGATATCCATAAAGTGCCAGAAATGGGGACATTTTATATGAAGTATGGAAGGAGGTTTTGTACCATCATTCTTCCAAAGGCAACCACTTGACCCATTGTGTCCATTTATCGAATGCAAAACAACGAAGATATCCTTCTAGACATTTATTCACAATATCGGTTTTCCCATTGGATTGAGGGGGGTTAGATGAGCTGTGAGCCAATTAACTACCCAAACAAGAAAATAATTTAGTCCAAAAATTTCTAGTAAAAATTGGATCTCTGTCACTTACAATAATCTTTGGGACTCCTTGTAGCTTTTGAATAATTTCCATGAATGTCGGGGTTATTGTACTTTCTTTAAAAGGATGAGAAAGAGAGAAAAAATGGACATATTTTGTCAGTCGATCCACTACTACCATGATGAAAATATTTCCTTTGGATTTGGGTAAACCTGTAACAAAATCCATTGCAACTTCTTCCCAATGTTGACTTGGTATAGATAATGGTTGTAGAAGACCTGAAATCTTGATTATTTATTCCTTATTCTATTGGGAGAATAAACATTCAAACATAAACTTTTGAACATCAGTTTTAAGACCTTCCCAGAAAAAATCCCTCATGATCATGTGGTATGTTTTCAAGAATCCTGAATGTCTTCCTATAGGAGAAGTGTGCAATTCCAGAAGGACCTTCTGTTTTAGTTGGGAATTCTTATATAAATATATGCAATCATGATACCATAGCAACTAATTCTTCGATATAATTTTTTCTAATGAACTGAAGTCCTCATGTAGTTGTTGAATGATATTGCATACCTATTTATATTACTTCCATTCTATCCTTGGTTCTTCCACATAATTAGATTGCGAAATAAAAATAACGCATAGTGAACCTTCTATCTCTTCTTCTTTCCTTGAAAGGGCATTTTCCACAACATTATGTTTTCCTTTTTTTGTAGATAATTTGAAAGTCATAACCTACAATCTTTGTAACCCATTTTTATTGCTCTTCTGATGATAATCGTTGCTTCAAAAAGTAATTCAAACTATCATTATCTATTTTTACTTTGAAGTATCTTCCTATTAGGTAAGGGCGTTGTTTCTGAACAACATGTAGTATGGCTAATATTTCTTTTTTCACAAATGGGTTTGACTAAGTTTTTCCTTTAAGTTGGTTTCTTTCAAAGGCAAGGGGCCTTCCTTCTTGCATTAAAACTGCACCAATTCCATGGCCTAAGGCATCACACTCCATAATAAATGTTTTTGTAAAGTCTGGTTTGGCCAGGATGGGAGTAGTACACATAGCCTCCTTAAGTTTTTCAAAAGCTTTGGTTGCTTCTTGGGTCCAATAAAATGATTCCTTATTTAATAATGTTGTTATAGGTGTTGCTATTTGATGACAATTCTTGATAAACTTGCGATAATAGTCTGTTAACCCTAAGAATCCTCTAAGTTTCTTCAAGGTTTTGGGAATCAACCATTCCATCATAACTTTAATTTTATTAGGGTCCACTTTACATATTCACGAGATACAATATGACCCAAATATTCCACTTCTTGAACCCCAAAGGCACGCTTGGAAATATTTGCATAAATTTATTGCTCTTCTAATAGTTGTAATACTCTGTCAACATGTTGTACATGCTCTTCCCAATATTTGTTGTAGATTAGTATGTCATCAAAAAATAGCAACACAAATTTTCTAAGGAAGGGCTTGAAAATAGAATTCATCAAGCTTTGAAATGTTGAAGGTGCATTAGCAAGTCCAAATGGCATAACCAAAAACTCATATTTACCTTTATGTGTTCTAAAAGTTGTTTTAGGAATGCCTTCCTACCTCATCCTGATTGGATTATATCCCGAACAAAGATCCAACTTAGTAAATAATTTTTCTCCATGCAATTAATCTAATAATTCATCAATGATAGGAATGGGAAACTTATCCTTGATAGTCATTTTTTTGAGCTGTCAATAATTTGGACACATACGCCATGAACCATCCTTTTTTGTAACCATCACCACTGGTGAAGAGAAAGAACTTTGGCTAGGTTGAATGATGCAAACCTCTAACATTTCCTGGATCATGCACTCAATCTCACTCTTCTGTGCATATGGATACCTGTAAGGCCTAATGTTAGGTGGTACAATTCCTAGTTGCAAATGAATAACATGGTCATGATATCGAGCAGGTGGAAGACCCTTAGGCATTTCACCAAATACCTTGGAATGATTGTTAATAGCTATTTGGAGGTCTAATGGAGTAAAGGGTATAGATGTTTGAACATCAAGTGAGCACAATTGTGCAACTACACCCTGGTGTCCCTTTTTTTAGTAATTTTGTCATGCTATTAGAGCTTATCACTTTAGAGGGATTCCCTTGGATACCTCTAAGCTCATTTTCCTTTCCATCCAAGGAAAATATCATGAAAATATCTTGAAGATTAAGGGCCACTGTTCCTAATGATTGTAAACATTGGACCCCTAATACAACATGAACACCCTCCATTTGGATGGAAATAATGGGGCTATCCAGAAAACGATTCCCTATGTTGAGCTTAATAATATGGAATTTCCATAAATTTTTTATGGTACCTCCATCTACAATCATTACTTGAAACTCTGGTGCAGTATATACAAAGCAATTGAGATCTTTGGCTAATTTGTAATTGATGAAATTACAGGTACTACCAGAATCAATCAATACTGTTACATTTTTCTTTTTGATGTATCCTTGTATCTTGAGGGTTTGTGGAGTGCTGATGTTGGAAAATGCATGACAATATATTGTTGGATTACTCTCTTCTAGATCTGGATCTTGTGGCTGTTCCAAATCTTGATCTTCTTCCTCTTCATAATATATGTAGAATAATTTATTCTCACTGCATTTATGCCCTTTACCGTACTTGCTGTCACAATTGAAACATAGTCCTTTTTCTCTTCTTTCATCCATTTGTTAAGGTGTCAACGTTGTCGCTTGAGGTATGCTTGTCTTGTGAACCCCAAAATGATCTCTACTTCCTGTGTATGCTCCAATGGTAGACTTGTTTAATGTAGAATATGGCAAGCAATTTGCATAACTTCCATAATATTTGTAGGATGTATTAAGAAAATATCATGTTTAATGTCTTGTTTTACTCCACCCATGTAGGCTTCAACCATTTTTCATCACTTATATTATCCACCCTTATGGCCAATACCTGAAATTTTGAATTATAATATTTAATATCACCTACGTGCTTGATTCTTGTCAATTGACTAAACTAGTCTTGTTCCCACACTTTCCCACATTGTTCTTCTAAGTCTCGTAAATAAACCCCAAGTATAATAATAAAGATGGGGCTTCCTTTTATCTACCCATTGATACGATTTATACGGTTTTATCTCAAATTTCAAGGTTTCTATGTGAATCCTTTTCTTATCATCTATAATATTACGCAGTTCAAAATATTGCTCTATTTGGTTCATCGAGGTAAATATCTTTGTCCCATCAAACTTCTTTAATTCAATCTTGGGAAAGTTGAATTTAGGACCCCCATCATCATTTACTCCACTGTTAGAGTTAAATCCATTTGAAAATTGCTTACTTTCGACAAGTTGTTCAACATGAGTACTATCTTTATTTTCATGAGTTCCTTGCATTTTGATATTTCCTTTAGAGAGTCTCTCATCTAGAGCATGAAAGATCATGGAAGACATGGAATTTTGAAATTCCTTAATGGATTTTTGTATTTATTCTTTAATTTCATTCTTATTTTCATCCATATTTTTATCCATCTTATTTTCCATTTCATCCATATTCCTTTTCATCTCATTCTCATTCTCATGCATCTTTTTATCCATCTTATTTTCCATTTCATCCATATTTCTTTTCATCTCATTCTTATTCTCATTCATATTCTTATCCATCTTATCCATCTTATCTTGCATTTCATCGATATTTATTTTCATAGTTTCATCCATATTATGTTCCATTTGTTAGCTATTTTCAGTGATCCTCTTTTCCATCTGGTGATAAATCTATTCAATTTCATCTCGAGTAATGGTTGAGCTCTCTGGAGGTTTAGCTGGTGAAGTAAATTTTGGAGGAACCTTTGGATCCATGTGAGAAAATAATAATTCTCCTCTTTTTCCTCTTTATTACAAAGTTTGAATCACCAAAAAACATATCTTCCAATAAAAAATTATGCCAATTGTAAGTTACGTACAATTTAAGCCCTTAATATGGAGTCTGTCCTCCTGGCCGACCTTCCTTCTTATGTATTTCTGAAATTTTGGCCCTTCTAAGTCTGAAATTTTGGCTTGTATTACTCTAAAATGTCTTCTCTGCAATGCTACAGGTTTGACTAAAATTGGAAGTGCCAAGTGAAAGTTAGGGTAACCTTCCCAAACCTTGCCGATTTTTGGCCTTTCCGAGAGAGAGAACTTGTACATAATGCCACGTGTCCAATATTTGATATATGATTACGAAATTGCTGCCAGAAATACCATGGACTATCCTCTTTCAAATTCTATTTGCCTCATAACATTTGGATCCTTTCTGAATAATATATGACTGTTTTACCTAGAACACCTATTTGAGACTAGTTATAGGACTAGTCAACAAACCCTATCTTCCACAAGGTATATCTCCAAAATTTTAATGACTCAAAAGCTGAAATTTCAAGCACAAGTACCTTGAGATGTCTTATAAATAATCTCCAAGTTTCATTATCTAAAGCATGTTGAAAAAAAATTATAGCGAAAATTCCAAGATGACTATCTTGAAGAAGCAAAACCATAGGACCGATGCTCTGATACCAAATGTTATGATCCAACGCCTTAAAAATGATAAAAGTCACTAAACACGATCCACTTTGAGGAGGAAACCTCTGTTTACAAGATATACAATTCAGAATACAATATGACATAAGATAAGATGATTGTAAGACACACACACACATATAGGAGACAAAGGGTACAATTATAATGAAAGGGTACTGTGAAGGGTTCTAGACGACATACAATTATAATACTATAAATGTAATAATTCAATATCTAGGGATTAATAAGAGGTTTTACACATAAAATGGGGATTTTTCTATGTCTTAACACACTCATACATCGCCCATCTTGGATATGGTTTTTCCCACCTAAGGACCACCTATTATCTAGCTAGACACTTCCATAGTTGTTGATGTGGTAGGGTGCCATGAATAGAAGCTATTGGTAATACTAATGCCAAAAACAACGACGGGTATAGTGATAAACAATAGTTATAATAGTCCAAGGGGGATGATTAAAAATAGGAGGTCGGTTCCATTAATTTCCCCATTCTAGAGTAGCAATAAAATACTTCAACAACAGGTGGAGATCCCCCCCTATTTAGAGAACCTGATGAAGATAAAGGAAAGGATAAGGATAAAAAAGACAATAACAAAAAATAAAGAGGAAGAATTTTCTTAGGAAGAGTGATATCCAAAGAAGGTTCAAATTGAAGACTGATCCAAGCATGCTACTAAGGTTCCCTTGGTTCCTTTATAAATTTGCAACTAATTTAATTAATTTTCTATATTTTCCCTTCTTCTTCTTCTTCTTCTTCTTCTTCTTATGCTACTAAATCTACATCTCCATTAGCTCCTTCTTCTTCTATAAATGTTTAGAGTTCCAATGTCCCCCTTAAGAAAATTGTCCCTTCGTTTTATTTTTCCACATCTTCCATTTCCCAAGACAAGGGTAAGGAAATAATTTCTCATGTGCTAACTATTGTTTCCCAAATGGACATGCCCTCATTTTCTATGTCCCAGTGCACTCCAAATACTTTTTACACATCTTTCTTTGATCATTTCAAAGATAAACAATGGAAGAATAAAATATTTAACCATTATGGATCCATATGCATAGGCCTCCACAAGGGTGTTGTCTAATATGAGCTATGATAGTAATATTTTCTCTAAAAATACTTTAACCCCCAAGGTGAAAAAAAAGAGTCAGAGATACAAATTGAAGATTTCAATGTGAAGAAGACTACTTTTGATATGTTTACTATTAGGCTTGAAAATAGAGTCATGTTTGTTGAGGCTGGTGTAAATAATGTTTACATTGGGTATCTCAGGACTACTCATTATTTGAGTAGAGTGGAAAATAAAGTTCTTAAATTCAATGAGGAACTTGAGTAATCATAATGCTATTAGTAGAGAACATGATAAACACAAAAAAATATGTTTCAGACCCAATTGGTGTAAGCCTCCATGATCCCTAACCTTGATTTTGTATAATACCTCTTGGAGGTTAAAGATAAATAACTAAACAATCTAAAAGTCAAGGTAGCTAAAAAAAATTAAAAAAAGTGGTGACCCAATAAAGCACCATGAAATCATCCAACTAAATTATGCAAGATATTTTGGATAGGGAAAATTAAATATGGTGGAAGAGTTACGGAAGTCGAAGGAAAATCAAGCTCCAAATTGAAAAGTGGTGCTAGTAGTAGCATCCTTTTTTTTTCAAAACTAAAATTACAACTTGTTTGAAACCATGGTCTTAACAACTGGTACCATTTCAACCAAAATATTAAAATCAACCCTCAAATTAAAAAGTGGTGCTACAAGTAGTTGTTGATGTTCAAATTAGTCAGAATCTCAACAACAACCTCACAAGAATATAAACCCCCCTGCGTTTTTAAAGAGGTGGTACTCCTCTATGTTTGTCTGAAAGATATAGCTTGATATTCTTGAACTGGACTGTCAAGCGAGAGAATGCTAAACAACAAACCCCAAATCTTTGTTTCTTTAGTTTGTATATGAAGTGGTTCTTGATAACCAGATTTCTCCTTGAGTGCAACAATTGCTTGGAAATGGACCAAGCAACTTCTTAATAGCAAAAATATAATGAAATGCTTCAATACCAAAATAATATATGCTCAACTTCATTATAACATCTCCCTGAAACACATGCAAGCAGAATATACAACCATAGTTTCTTACAAGAAAAATAATGAAATGGTGTTGATCACTTCATAGAACTTTAAATGAGTATTGCGTTCAAAACTGAAAATAATTTGTTGAGCATACTCCAAAAATATCATACTTAGAAATCCCAAAGTTTGAGAAATCATTAAAGTTATACCCCAAAATAGTTCTCTGTGAAGTCTTATACATAAAATATATCTCATATTACAAAGCATTTTAGTAAACCAATTGACTAATGATCAGAAATAAAGCTCGCCGAATGCAAGGACTAAACCTCCATGAATCAATTACCCCAAGCTTACATTCATCAGTTATATATATGACTGCAAAATATTCATATTGATCTTTTAGGAAGAGACCTTGAAAAATAAAAGAAAACCACTCAAAACTCAACATTATGCTCAATTCAAAAATACAAACATAAAGCCTTGGGATAAATCGTGTAGAAGAAAAAGAAGTAAGAAAATGGAGATCTGTATTTGCTGATGAGAGAGTTGGTTGCATACTAAAGGATGAACAATGCTATCTTTATTATTTGAACCCCTTCTTTGATGGTGCTCCTTTCTTTTAAATATGCTCCCAATGCTTCTTTGAAAAGCTTTGCTCTAGTAGTTAGGGCTTTTGGTCTTCTAGAAGTTTCCACGTGCTTCTTATTTTTGGAATAAAGAGTAAATACTTTTAATTAATGATGGATTTCATTGAAATTCATGCCTCCAAGTGGAACCCACTTCATCATTTTATAAAGTTATTTATTAAATTTTTACTTCCAAAATTTGAAGTTGACTGTCTGAGAAAAGTGGATTGTGTTTTAATTTTTTGAGCATGATAATTGACTTATCAGCCATGGAAACCATTCTATAAGTAATATTCACGATTCCATATTTCCAACGAGTCTTCTTGAGAAAAATTTGGAGGTCTGGATCTCCACTTACAGTCTCAGGAAGTCGAGGTTCCAAATAGCTTTCCTGACAAGTCATGAAAAAATAGTTGGCTATTATTTTAATTTATGGAAAAATTATGGCCAAATTCAGCCACTGAAACCTATCCCATTGTCTTCCTCGTCAAAGTACCTTTCCAACGAGCTATTTCTTGTCCCAAACGAATGTCCAGATCAAGAGTTATGAGCTCCAGAAGATCTTTTCTCAACAACCGTCGATCTAGTTCGTGGTTGAATCTTATCCTTTGATTTATTTATGCATTTTTTTAATCCCACATGCATTTTGGTGGGTGAAGAATTAGTGTTTATAATGAAAATCCTTCCTTCTCATTCATGCGAAACAAAAGAGCTTATGGAAGGCTTAGTGTATCTCTCATGCCTTAGGAAAATTTATGACTTAGTAAAATTTTTGTCAACCATTCATTGCCCCAGTCAGCATCCATGTGTCTCAATGTAATTGGTTGCCACATGTCTCAGTATTATTGGTTGCTATGTGTTTCAGTATCATTAGTTGTCACATGTATCGGTATTATTGGTTGAATCTTGAAAAATTCATGACTTAGTAAAATTTTTGTCACACATTCATCGCCTAGTCAACGTCCATGTGTCTCAGTGTAATTGGTTGCCACATGTCTCACTATGATTGGTTTCCACGTGTCTCAGTATCATTGGTTGTCACATGTCTCAGTATTATTGGTTGAATATTGAATAGTAAATAAATGTTGGGAAATATGTTAAGTAAGGGAGAGGGGAGAATATGACGAGAGGGGAGGTATGACGGGGTAGTGAAGTGTGGTGGGGTTGTGGGACATGGGGGAGTGGACTGGGGAAGGGGGAATGGAGTATGGT
>JASDQU010105172.1:128230-139871 GCA_032191745.1 Picea mariana
TTAATAAATTTTTACTTCCAAAATTTAAAGTTGACTTTCTGAGAAAAGTGGACCGTGTTTTAATTTTTTGAGCATGATAATTGACTTATCAGCCATGGAAACCATTCTATAAGTAATATTCACGATTCCATCTTTCGAACGAGTCTTCTTGAGAAACATTTGGAGGTTTGGATCTCCACTTATAGTCTTAGGAAGTCGAGGTTCTAAATAACTTTCCTAACAAGTCATGAAAAAATAGTTGGCTATTCTTTTAATTTATGGAAAATTTATGGCCAAATTCACCCATTGAAACCTATCCCATTGTCTTCCTCATCAAAGTACCTTTCCAACGAGCTATTTCTTACCCCAAACGAATGTCCAGATCATGAGTTATGAGCTCCAGAAGATCTTTGCTCAACAGTCGTCGATCTAGTTCGTGGTTGAATCTTATCCTTTGATTTATTTTCACATTTTTTTAGTCCCACATGCATTGTGGTGGGTGAAGAATTAGTGTTTATAATGAAAATCCTTCCTTATCATTCATGTGAAACAAAAGATCATATGGACGACTTATTGTATCTCTTGTGCCTTAGGAAAAGTTCATGACTTAGTAAAATTTTTTGTCACCCATTCATCGCCCCAATCAACGTCCATGTGTCTTAGTGTAATTGGTTGCCAAATGTCTCAGTATTATTGGTTGCCACATGTCTCAGTATCATTGGTTGTCACATGTATTGATATTATTGGTTGAATCTTGAAAAATTCATGACTTAGTAAATTTTTTGTCACCCATTCATCGCCTAGTCAACGTGCATGTGTCTCAGTGTAATTGGTTGCCACATGTCTCACTATGATTGGTTTCCACGTGTCTCAGTATCATTGGTTCACATGTATCAATATTATTGGTTGAATATTGAATAGTAAATAAACTTTGTGAAACATGTTAATTAAGGGAGAGTGGGGAGAATATGATGAGAGGGGAGGTATGATGAGGTAGTGAAGTGTGGTGGGGTTGTGGGATAGGAGGGAGTGGAATGGGGAAGGGGGAGTGGAGTATGGTGATACCGTAGGGTTAGAAGGAGTAGAGTGAGGAAGGGGGAGTGGAGTATGGTGGTGTTGCAGGGTTAGAGGGAGTGGAGTGAGGAAGAGGGAGTGGACTATGGTGAGGCTGCATGGTTAGAGGTATGGTGGGAAAGGAGAGAATAGGTGTGATGGGTCCACAGGTATGGGAAAGGGATCGAGAGTGGAGAAGGGAGGAGTCTTAGTCAAATACACTAAGTAAGGAGAGTATGTGAGAATAAGATGAGAGGTATGGGAGAGGGTAAAATAAGGGAGAAGAGGGAACAAAACTTAAGAAATAAACTAAAAAATAAGCTAAGTGAGGGAATCAAAATTAGAAAATAATTTAACTAAGGGAGAGTAGGACAAGGGAAAAAAGAGACTTGCGGGGAAGGAGAGATGGATTAAGATGGGAATGGAGTCCCGCTATCCACGAAGGTAAGAATAGATTAAGTTTTGAAGTGTTCATATGGAGAAGAGGGGAATATGATCCAAACACTTAGAAGCAAATCCTCATCAATTCTTCAAAGCTCTTCTTGCAATCTCTTTGTGGGGTGGTTGGAAAAAACTATGATTATCTTGGGCATACGAACCCGCATTTTGGTTCCATAAAATACATGACGAAGATGACACTGAGGGCTATGCCATGAACTAATAATCATTCAAAATTTCCTTCTTCTGATATCGTTTTTTTTTTGTTTTATTCCAAGAAGCGAAAAATCTAAGTGATCAAAATTTTTGATCAATAGTAACACCCTTTTATTTTATGATGAGTTAAAATTACAACTAATTTGAAACCATAACCTTAACAATAAATAACATTATAACTAAAATTTTAAAATTAACAATTCAATTGAAAAGAGGTATCTGTGGTAACTCCCCCTTTTTTTTTCAAAATTACAACATTTTTAAACTCTAATCCAAAAATTTAAAATTTAAAACTGTCACAAATAAAATCACCTATCCATATTCACTTGACCCTTACCCTCCCTTTCAAAAATTTCAATAAAACTTAAAAAGAAAAACACAATATTTAAAAATAATAATTTTAAAAAACAATATAACCATGAAAGGTTATCTCTCTAATTAGGTTTCTTCCTAACGCGAAAAACGGTTTCACGAGGAAACCAACCGAGAGCAGTCTACAGGTCTGGATTCGGGATTGTCTATTGAGTACGATAAGGTTAAACTACTGGATAGTCTATTTTGATTGGTAAGGCTACGAGCGCCGGCAATGTGGTATTTGTGGTGGCCGGCAGGTATAGATTCTATATTTAAAAATAATAATTTTAAAAAACAATATAACCATGGAATTAAGAATAAAAATAAAATAAAAACAAACTTAAAATATAAAATACAAATAAAATTATAAAATAAATTATAAAAAAACATATACAGTAAACTTCTATGTATATGCTAATATATATTTACAGAAATATAAAAAAACAAAAACATGAACATAAATATATATATACAATAATAAATTCAAAAACATAAATTTTATAAAAAATATATTTTTTAACCCACATAAAAACAAAACTTTAATTAATAAAACATTAATAAAAAGTGAGAAAGCATATGTGATAGGTTTTTAGGTTTTATAACATGTCAAAGGGGAGTAAGTGTGGTGTTTATTCTAGGAATCGGTTTCCAGGCTTACTCTCTCCTTTCATAGGTTATAAAATAATTTATACTCTTTCATACGTTATTATAAAATAGTTTATAACATGTGAAAGGGGGTCCTGGGTTTATAGTTTGGATGGTTGGAAAACATGTTTGTTATCCTTTTATTTAGTTTCAATTTTCACAAAGTGGACATGTTGGTTCATTGCGATAAGATTAGAAGGGTAGACACCCTTTGGGATAGAGGTTACACCCCGGTGAGCTTCAAGATGTCTCGACCCTTGCTAAATCATAAGTTTCTTGCTAGGTGATAGCTTTCAGAATATTGACACTAGCCTAGAAATTATAGTGGCAACTAGCCAAATTTGAATCTAGGTCTTGCTTAGTTAATTCCAATGAATTATCAATTCTTCTAGATCTAAAAAAACATGTGAAAGGGGAGAGTAAACATGAGGATGATTCTCAAAATCACCCCACGCTTACTCGCCTCTTTCACATATTATAAAACAATTTATGACATGTAGGAGGAGTAAGCATTCCCACGCTTACTCCCCTTTCACTTGTTATGTGAAAACCTTGTTATATGTTAGAAGAATTTTAGTATATAAGCTTTGTTATTTAAATCTTTTTTACATGGATTTTAAAAATTTTTAATAACATATTTTTTAAATGTATTTTAATTTTATTTACAATAATATCAGTTTTTTAGGTGATCGTTTAAAAAATATTGCAATTTTAAGTTTGCCAAAAAAAGGGTGCTACTACTAACACATGTTTTCGATTCAGGAGTTGATTTTAAGATTTTGGTTGTAATGGTACGTGTTGTTAAGGTTATGGTTTCAAACAAGTTATACTTTCAACTCCAAAAATCCAAAACCATGCTACTCATAATGCCACATTTTGATTTGGGGAATGATTTTAGGATTTTAATTGCAATGGTATTGGTTTTTAAGGACATGGTTTCAATCAAGTTATAATTTTAATCCCCCCTAAAAAAGAAGAGTTGCACTACTAGCACAAGTTTTCGATTCAGTGGTTCACTCTAAGGTACTTGTTACCCACATTAAAGCTCATGGTTGCAAAGGGTTGTAATGTTAACCCTAGAAATAAAAAAGGTGTGACTGGTAGCAACACATTTTGATTCAATGGTTGATTCTGATGTTTTTAACACAAAAATATGAAATTTTAGGGCTAGAGTTCTCATTTTAAGGTCACGGTTCTTGTCAAGTTGGTAACTTTGTTCATAGAATAAGAAGATAACCCTAAATAAATTGTGGGATCTGAGGGATTCGTCCCAAGAGGAGGTAAAGATGTTCATTGCTTGATTTTAACAAATGACTTAGCTAGGCTAAGCCTCACCCTAAAATAGAGAAGGATCATTGATTATAGAGGAACATCATACTTCCATAATGTCACAGAGAAGATCAATAGTGGAATAGGTTAAGGTTTTAAATAAGTCTCCCATAGCTCATAATGTGCTTGACATGTCAGAACATTGTATATCTATAATGTCCAATGTTTATTCCTTAAAATCATATTGTCGTGAAATGTCATAGAAAAACATGACCAAATTGGACTTGATGACATGTTTTGTTTTTGTGGCTTATAGTCTAGAAGGGGACAAATTTCAAAATATGTTGAAATTGGCACCTTAGTTCTGAGAATATTTTTCGTTAGCAAAATAGGTATATAGGTCCTTGTCTTCCATGCCAAGGTTAAACATCAAGTCACCACAACTATTAATGAAATATACATGTTAGAGAAGGAGTTAAAGAAAGAATTAATCACAGACAAGTCAACTAATAGAGACAAGACATTATTTGTTGTAACTATTTTTCTAGCTACTAGCCCCTCCAAAATCTATAAATGGGGAGAAATGTTATGAGTTTAGGACTAAGAATTTTGTAGAGGTCGTCATTTTTTTTTAGAGTGAAGCTATTTTGTTGAGTGATTTTGTAAATAATTCACCCTTGTTAATTGGGCTTCATTCTTTCTCATTCATTCATTGTAAGTATTTTTCTTCCTTAGAAAAAAATCAAGCAATATTATTTGAGAGTAACAAAATTACAAGTGCATAATACCATAGAGGGTATTTCCTTCATCCTTGAAATAGAAAAAAACTAAAGAGCGATAGGTCTAGGACAGGTTCAAAATTTGTTGTTGTTGTAATCAACAATAAGAGAAAATTACATAAGTTCTAGTATCATTTAGAAAAGTTCTAATATCAATTACATATATTGGGGGTCCTGCCACCCAATCATTTTCATGAGCCATAGAAAGTATTAGCAACTTTATGCCGCAGAGCAAAAAGCTAGGTTTCATAATTCCTGAAGAATGTCAACCAAACTCTTAAATTATTGTTGTGAGAAAATCAGAGGTTCAGTTTGGAAAATAGATAGGATTCTAAATCCAAGATTCATGAAGATAGGTGGAAATGTGTCCATGTTGGGACTCCTTGAGATCCCAAATGCCTTCCTGCTGGTCAAGGCCATCCTTGGATAGCCCATCAAATTCCTTATTATTTTCTCTGTATATATGATCAAATGTGATGCAAGTAAATGTGGATTGCATATGTTTAACATTTCAAAAAGAGGGATATAGTAAAAAGTTCCTCAATTCATCTTCTCCATTCATCCATTTGATCACAGTTTCAGAGTCTACCATGACTTAAAGATGAGCGAGCCCTTTTTCTTTAGCTAAGAGTAGAATCAATTTTAGGGCTGTAAGCTCACTTTGATTATTTATTGAAGGGCCAATGCCATCTTTGAAACTAAGGGAATGGATTTGTGTGAGGAAGATTCCCCCCCTGCTCCTCCTCTAGGTGGGGATCCTTGTGAAGCTCCATCGAAGAAGGCCCATGGAGTATGAGTATCAATGATCATTTCAATGTTTTGTGATATTTCGTGGATTGGTAAATCTTGAGGGAAATCTCTTAATATATTCAAACTTTGTGAATCACACTTGAAAGACAGGGTGTCCTTATTTTCAAAGACATTTTCATTCCTTGCAATCCAAACACCCTATGCTATAGTGAGGGGCATAGATTTGAAATATTTTATCTCTTTGTCCTTGTTCCATTTTCTTAAGGCTGCTTCAATTAAGTCTCTTTTCCATTTTGAAATTAGACCTATAAGGCCTTCAACTTCTCCCCAAACCTACTCAGTGAAGGGGAAACGAAGGATAAGATGAACATTTGTTCCGAATATGCTTCACATAAACTATGTAGTGTCCCCCACTACTAAAACTGACAATTGGAGATTTTATGATACTAATTAAATCAAATGCATGCATGCTAAAATGCCCAAGTAGTTAACCAACATTATTAAAACATGAATGCAACTAAATTAACATTCACACAACATCATACAACTGCTTAAAACTCAGAGTAAGTACACAACAAAGAATCTCACAATTAAATGCACTACAATGAGGATTTAACATGCATCTAACAACATTATGAATGCAACTAAGTAAACGTATAAACATATACATATGAATTACACACAATGACATGTGAATACTCAAGAACATAGTGTATGTACAACAAGAAAATTACATAAATAAGAATAACAAACAAAGATATAAAACTTATCTTTTAACAATAATGTGCAACTAGCTGAAGGGGACGAACATTCCAACCAATCATAAATTTGTTGCTCCAAATATTAGCAACAAATAACCCCCGAGCTAGGGCTACGAATCCAGAAGAAAGGGTGTCTCTCCACTATCCACTCACAACACAATTTTATCCACAACAAACTATTTTTTTTCCTACAACTACCCCAATCCTCATGATCTCTTCCCCTCAGCCCGCACAACCCAAGAAATGGGACCCCCCTTCACTACACATAGTCCCTTAGGCCTTCCCACTTCCCTCCAAGGCTGCAACACAAGTTGGATAAGAATATCTCTTGCTAGGGACTCCAGGGATGTCAGTTGCAAGGAAAAACTCACAACAACAAGCTCATTGATGTAGGGTAATGTTTCTCACAAAATCTCACTCTACAGGCCTAACAAATCGCTTATTCATGCATTTTCAACTCCAAAAAACTACCACACATTCCCACTATGGCTTCCTCCAAGCTCCAACACTCTACACTCCCTTGCTGTCACCAAAAATTGGTTGTAAAAATGACTCTTTTTCCATACAAATTTCCTTTTCCCCCACACAAGTTGACTCTCACACTCTCTAATGTTGTTTCTACTCAACCTCCATTCTCTCATAGCTACAGGATGTGAATTTTCACACACACCCTCTTACATGTGTTTAAGGATTGGGGATTTGATAAACTCAAGGGGAAATTAGAAGGTTTATACACAATCATAAATTTAGAAAGTGGGTTGAGATTAATAGACATGGGGAACCACTTGGACCCCCCTCTTAGACCTTCCCCTCTCTTGTGGAAACTTAGCCCCCATTACTCTTTCCATGTCCATCTATAATCAACATTACATTTATTTTCTTATTTTGATATACAATGTTTACATATTTCATCACCAAGCCGATGACCGTATATCATATTTATATTATACATCGCTAAACTGGGGATTAAAAATATGGATGTTACAAACTACATCTTTCTGTACTCTCATAACTTCTTTTTTTTAGTAAGTCCCAGGTTAGGGATATGTTATTCAACAATAAATATATCAAGATTTTGGCCTTGGTAGGGTATTTGTACCTCCAAATTACTTTCCACCACCAGTACAAGGGCCTGTCAAAGTCTTCAAGGGACAAAGTATTATAGCCAAGTTTGGGTTTATAACACCTTGTTGGGTTTGTCGACCAAAGGAGTTTATCCTCTTCCTCATTGATTTACACATTTCACTTCCCGAGACATTCATTGTAAGAGGTACAGATTGCTGCATATTCTTCATTTAGGCCCAAGTCTCTTGAGTTAATCCATTGTTGATGTATGGAATTCAAATCTTTCCATACTGCGATTTGATGAATAGTAATTTTTTTTTTTGATCTAAGATCAAGGATGAGAAGTTTGGGTATTTGATGATGGTCTTTACTTCCCACCTATTGGTCAAGACCAATTTGGACCTTCTCTCCTTTTCCAATCCTCTAGATTAACTAGTTTCCAATGAGGGGGAAAGCTATAATGGTGGATTTCTAGATGATGGAAGAGGACATAGTTTTATTATTTGGGGTATGGATAAAGTCTTCAATAGAGAGATAATTGATATATTTTTCCTTTGTCACATGTGCCCATAAACCCTTTCCTTGTATGTGTCTCCATAAGTTCTTGGCTGGCAGGGATTTGGAAAAGAGGAAAATATTTTTTAGGCGCCAACCTCCTTGACTTTTAGGGATGGATAGATTTTTCGAGGAAACTAAAGCCATTCCCTTCATGGTTTCCTACCCATATGAATCTAAGTTGGCTAATTTTGTCTAGGATCCCTTTTGGGATTCAAGCCATATAGATCCAATAGACTAGAATGGCCTCAAGGACATTTATTATGAGGACAAGACAACCACCACAAGATAACTATATATTGCACCATCGATTTAATATTTTTTCAATATTGGATATGCTACATTACCAATCTCTATTTAGGTACAAGTTTATTTTTAGGTGGAAAACCATATACTTGAGAATGGCCTCGAAAGATGAGGTAAAAAAGGGGAAAGTTTGGGAAAGGTAGAGCTTTTCATGCTCAAAGAGACCCCAACTTATAATCAAGGACTTGGAGGAGTTCATAACCATTCATGCGGCAGTGAAAAATAGATCAAGGATATCTTTGAGCTTATCCACCATGCGTTTTGAGCCATCACAAAAATTTAAGATGTCACCAACAAAAATTTAATGTGAAACATAACATTGATTGGCAATTAGGCTACCTTTTAAAGTGTCATTTTTTGTAGCTGCCTTGGGAGCTCTGCTTAATCCTTTTGCTACTAGGAGCAATAGAAAGGGGGATAGAGGGAAGACCTGAGGAATACCTTTTTTAGAATTGAAAAATGGTGAGGTAGATCCATTTACTAGTACTGTGAATGTAACAGAGCTGATGCAATCCATAACCTAGGCCATGAAGTGTAGACTCAAGTCTAGGTGTATTAAAATGAGGTGGAGGAAGAGCTAGCTAACCCTATTAAAATGCTTGGACAAGTCAACTTTGGCTATCATGGCCTTAATATTCTTTTTTTCACTGAGTGCAACCCTTCCTAGGTGACACCAATTGCCTCATGTATTTGGCACCCTTCAAAAAAGCCAAACTGCTCTAGAAATACCTTTTTAGAGAGGGTTTCTTTGATCTTTAAAGAAATGATATTAGAGATGATCTTATAGATACTATTGTAGAGTAATATTGGATGGAAGTTCTCAAAAATCACGGGGTTGTCCATATTTGGTATAAGTATAATAAAAGTAGTGTTAAAGGCAACCATAACCTTCCTTGTAAGTTGATTTTATTCCACTACCATGCATAAATTCACTTCAATGAATTCGTAACCACTAATAAAATAATTTTATGGGTAGCCCATTTGGGCTTGGGCTCTTGTCCTTTTCAAAGATATGAAGGAATTGAGTATTTCCTCTTTCCCTACCTCTGCCATGAGCCGCTGATTATCTCCCGAATCAACGAATCTAGGAAATTAATTGAAAATTATAAGTATGTCATCAATTGTGGCTCTGTTTCTCTCTTTGAAAAGAGTTTGGAAGTGGGAGACCCCCTATGAAGCAATGTCTCTAAAATTTTTAGCCCATGACCCATCTCCTCCATCTATTTTCTCGATAGAGTTGGAATTGTTTCTACAATTTGCATATCGGTGAAGGAATTTTGTGTTTTCATCCCTGGTTTCCAGCCATAATTCTACACTTCTTAAGTGCCATTCCTTTTCTTTGTCTATAAATAAATTTCTTAATTTATTTTCAAGTTGGAAAATTTCCTCCATCTGTGCATCTGGAAGAAATCCAAATCCTTCTAGAAGTGAAGGCATCCTTCACCTCCCTAAGGAGCATTTCATATTTTTCCTGTTTATCTTTAGACCATTTAATAACCAATAGTTTATTTGTTTGTAGGTTCTCTTGGAATTGTATAGTTGTAGATCCTGAAGTGAGTTGTTGTACGTGACCCAAGCATTCTTGAGAATTTGGATGAAATCCTTGTTTTTGTGCCATTCCACGCATTTAATTTAAAAGGACTAGGAGTTTTTCCAATAATATGGGTCACTTCTAGTAGAACTGAGTTGTTATCATAGTCCCCTCCTATTGACACCCATTCCCTGATTTTGAGTGAATTATCCAAGACAAAAATAGGAATCTGTCAAGTCATTTGGATATTCTAGCTTCCCATGTCCTTCAATTAGTTCAGGTGGGGGAAAGCTTAGCCAAATCAATGTCATTTATCCCAATATGCTTCAAATTTCTATTAAAATTGTCTAAAAAAGCATCTGGTTGGTCTGTTGGCCCCTAGATATCAGAGGAGCCAACTTAAAATTTATATCTCCTCCCATTATTATCATCTCTTCTTGGAACCAAGAGTTTGAAAATAACCATTCCCAATATTTTTGTCGAGTAGTATAGGGTCCATAGATATTTAGCTAAATGGATTCTTTCCCCTTGTTAATAGAAGTAAGGGAGACAACTAATCCTGAGTCAAATGTCGAAAAGTTAGAGAGGGAAAAAACATAAGTCTTCCATCCTACAACCAACCCACCTAAGTAGCCTAGGGCATCCACAAAGATAAATTCCCAACCTTTAAACATATTAGTAAAGTCTTGAACCATAATTACTCCATTTATCATGATCTCTTGTAAGAGTATGCCATTTGGATGAGGTGTGTTAACTAGCCTCCTAAGGGCCAATTTTTTAGAGGGATTGGCTAGCCCTCTATAGTTTATGGAGAGGAGGATCATTTTGAACCCGATTTAGGGGCATATGCTCTAAGGGCCTCGAGAATAGATTGTTGTCTTCACACTTAACCTTCAAATTTGTCTTCTTTTGAGCTATGGAAAAGTAATATTTTTTGCCTCTCCATATATGTTTGTGGTTTTTATCTTCCAGGTGTCCAAGGCTGCCTTTAGAAGATCTGTCATATATTCTCGAATCCTTGTGACAAGGTCTCATGTTATATTTTGTTCCCTCTGAGGAGGTGGAATCTTCTAAGGATACCTTAACTACTGGTTCTATCAAAGGCGAGGGGATGAGCTCAGATGGTTGCAAAGAGGCATCAAGGTGTTTTCCCGACTCATCCAATGCGACTAATGGTAAAGGTTGGAGATTTAAGAATCCTGAGAGGCTGGAGAGGAAATCCTTGTGAACAATTTCAATTGTATCCTCTACAATCTACATTAGCTTCCAAAGAGCCAAATATAAGTATACTAGAGGAATATATGGAAGGAATGGAGATGAGGGATTCTTACCCAGTGCATAAGAGTTCTCCCTTACTAGTTGAGGGATCTATTTTGGAGATACCTGATGTTCCAATGTTATCCATTTACCTCGAGAATTATGAATTGGAGGATCTTCCACCAGGGAAGCTTGTTGTGTAGCTGAAGGAGTCAGTTATTCTATTGTAGGGAATGGTTCATTGAAAATCATAGAAGGTTTACATACCTATTATTTTACGGAGAAGTGAAGGGAACAATCCTTGAATAGGTGGCCATATTCATGGAAACTTCCACACTTAAATGGTACTCCTTCAGAGTCTAGGGAATAGTGAAAAAATGTGGGTCCTTTTCTTATAGTGATGGAATCCACCAAGCCTTTGGTTAGGTCAAGGCTTACAAGTATCCTAGCCAACCCTGTATATCTAGTTTTTTGGAAAGAGTTGTCATCTTTAAAGAAAAGTGCCAAGGTATTTCCAATTTTTATGAAAACATCCTCAGAACAAATCAACAATGGTAATCCTGACATTCTGATCCATATGTGAATGTAGTCAATCTGCATTGATTGTGCATCAAAATCCAAATGCCACTTTTTCAAGAATAGGGCCTTAGGCCCCCATTTCCAATTTTTTTGAAGGATTTTTT
>JASDQU010105172.1:171034-187612 GCA_032191745.1 Picea mariana
TGAGTCACATGTAATGGCTCTATGAATAGTCATTTCCGTTGGGTGCTAAATGAAGGAAAAAGTATTAAATCCGCAAATCTAAGAGGAGTCCTGCCAAATAAAATAGCATTGCCAATTATAGCGACAGACAACTAAGTTTAGTTCTGTCCAAGAATGATGAAGACCATATAGAAGAAAGATTCCAGTACAGAAAATGGCGGAATCGAAGATCTGCTTAGACATAGCAGGGTGAGCCTGCATTAACCGACTCCCTGAGTATTCCAGCACCAACTGGATGGAAGCACCAACTTCCAGTCACATAGGCTCCAACCTGTATAACAAAGAACAATAGTTCTCCCTTGCACCACTCTTCCACCTTGGTTTTTCTGGCTGCAACCAATGGAAGCTACAACTCCCTGTGTTCAAGCACCCACTTGAAACTCCGAGGACACCAGTCCTCCCTAGCACCTCCCTACCACCCTGAATATAAAAAATTTGTTCTTGAAACTTATTACAGTGATACAATGTTTGTCAAAAGGCTTACCAGTCTCATCACTGTTCTGTTTTCACCGCTCTGCTTTGCTTGCATTAGTGTCTTCCTGCTCGCATCTCCTTGAGATTTCTGTTCTTCTACTCTGTCTCTGAATGCACACCTCAACTTTCTCTTCCTCTCTCATATAATAATTTCTTCTCTATCTCTTTTTTCTATGCTTTATGCCCTATGTATTATTTCCATTCAATGCGCTACGCCTCTTCTGTGCGTTTCAACTCTTGCACACAACATGCTTCTACCCGCATGAATAACTCTCCACAACAACAACCATCTCTTCTTTGTTTTGCGTATATTTATCATGCCAGGTCCTTTGCCAGATCATCCATGTAACTCATCATCTTCTTTGGAGGTTATTCTGAGTCTGTTCATCATCAATGGCTTATCTTGAGATTTTTTTCCTTCTCTGGCAGTGTGACTCTTCATCTTCTCTATCACAATCGAGCTTATCCTCTCTATTGTAGTTACAGACTTTGACACTTTTCCATCTGTCAATTGTCTCTATGATGAGACTTCATTCCACTCGCAGTTACCTCGAGACTCTTCAGCTCCTCTGGTGATCACCCTGATATTCTTCAAATTATTTGGCAGATGCAATCAGACATTTTCTGCAGTTACAACCAGTCCGTCTCGACAGTTACAGAGAGAACCTCTGCTCGCTTAACCCTTTAGCTCCTTTTCTCTTCTTGAGAAAACTTCATAGTGGGCGCTATCTTTTATTTCTGAGCCCCTTCCTTTAATGTGACCACCGTCGGTGACCAGAGGCCAATCACTTTGGGACTTCATGTTTCAGGTCATCTGTCGTGAGTCACCTTGACTCTCCTAGCTCTTGATCTCCCGAACACTGAAGTGGAGCCTAAAGATGTGCTAGATTCTCCTTCAATATGACCTTTGGCGATGAGATCACGTTACCATGTGATTTCGGGCACCTCCAAAGGTGGTTTAAACCAAACTTCTTTTCGCCCCACAATTCACTACGAGCCTCCACATGCCCTTTCTCCAAAATCGTGGTTTCGATTGCGACCCGCTCACGAAAAATTAAGACACGAGCATGTTCTGGCCCCGCAATGCGATGGGACCTTCGATCTCACGATCTTGACGATGCTCCTTGATCAACGACTTCGATCTATTGACTTATCCTTCCTTCTTTCCTCCATCCATGCGCGATCCTTAGTCTCAATCAACCAAGTGACACATGGCCCTCCAAACCAATGGATGAGATCAATTTCGCCTTTCTAGCTTCGGGAGTCTTGATTCTCAAACTCTGCTTGCTCCTAGCATTTCACTCGAAGTCCATGATCTAACGATGCGTGGTCTTCTCGAATCAATGGTCACAATCCCTTCGGGTATTCGGGGTTTAGAAATATCAACTTTCCAATGTTTCAACCTTCCTTTGCTTTTTCCCAGAGGTGACAATTCACCGACGCCTGTCCCTTTTGGATCAACGGTCACGATCCTTTCATGTCTCCGGACTTTAGAGATTTCAACTTACGCTATCCTTCCACTGGAGTAGATCGATGGATGAGAATGCTCCCAACGTGATCTTTCAGATCATACGTCTCGTGTCCACTTCGGGATTTGGACATTCGGGACTTCAGAGATTTTGTCATTTTCTAGTGGTAAAGATCCCAAAGTAGAACTTCCAGAGTGATGTAACTCTTGCATCACTTGGTGACGTGTCACAAGCCAAGCAACTGCCACATGTCACTCTGATTTGTGATTTTCACATACCTGAAATGTTGATTTCAACTTGACACTTTTCGTTCTATGACTGTGCCATGTGTCCTTGATATAATAGTCAGGATAGTATCTTAGATCGATGGCTAAGAGTGCTTTTAAACCTTCATCCTTCGAGACTTTTGACATTTCTTGGTGGTGAAACTCCCGAAGCAATTCTTCCAGAGTGACGTAACTTGCTTATGCCACTTGTTGACATGGCGTGAGCCAATTTTCTCTTGACGCTTGTCATCACCTGATTATGCCATGCGTATTTTCTGACATGGTCTGCCGACATGGTATTTTGATGAGCTCTGCCACTATGCCCTTTTGCTAATGTGGTCTGCTGACCAACAACCCTGAACCAACGATCCTTGTTTGTCCTCCAAATCCGACGATCCTTATTCATTTCATATTTCTAGGCTTCGGGTATTTCATATCTCAAACATTTCGGAGTGCAACCTCCTCATGACTTTAAACCTGAACTAAATGTTGTTTGTCGATCAGGATCCTAGAAGATGGCTCGATCTATCTTTGATGCAACTCTTCTAGCTTATCCTGTCCTTCCACTTCAAATTGATCTAATGACTGTCGTTTACTCCGGTTCTCTGGCTCTTCGGACTTCGGGTTTTTCAAGTCTCAAACTGAAAAATCCTCGAAGTGATTTTCTTCAGAGTTTAGGATCGTGTGCCACCTATCAGTCTTGACAATGGATGATCCCTGCTTACTTCGGGGATTTGACAAGTCTTCTCTCCTACGCTCATCCAAAGGCTTAACCTTCATGCATTTATTTTTGGATCCAATGATTGTTGATATTTGGTGCTCAGATCCAATGGATCATATCTATACTTCTCCTCTGCGCTTCCTCTGGTCATTGGGCGCTGATCTAACGATCATCGGGTATTCGGGATTGGTGATCCAACGACCACTATCGTTCTTCCTCATGAGATTTCTGATCTCTTTGACTTAGAAGGTTTTCTAAGTGTTCAAAGGTCTCGACCTTTTCTCCTCCTACGAGTCCTTCTCTTGGACCTCAGCTGCACTTCTGGAAAGCACAAAGCGCTATCTCTTCTGAGCTTTGATCTCTGCATACTCACACTATTCCTCTTGAGCTTTGATTTTCATATTGTTCGCTTTTTCTCCTGAACTTATGCTTTCTCTGTTTGCCATCATTGCTGCTTTCCTCATTGATGATTTTCTTGCCTGTAATCATACCACCATCGCTGCTATTCTTTCCATCAATAACAAGCACACTCTGCCGGTAAACATGCCAACAATTTTATACTCATAGATTCAAATTTATTCCCTCTTTATTTTCATTTTGTTTATAAAATGAACTAAAAAATATTACTAACCTGTTAGGAAATTGACCAGTTGGCCTTTCTACTTCTCTTAAGGGATAGGAAACCACCTGAAGACCTATTTGAGGTAAAGGAGTTGTCAGGATAGCAAGAAAAAATAACAAACAACCATGTAAAAACTACTCCACTCACTCATAATTTCAATTTCTTTTGGGTTTATTTTATTTTACAGTTTCTTACACACTCCATTATTACATAAACATTCAAATTTCAAGATTAAAATCTTTATTTTCTAACACTTTTGTTCATTTATATTAGTATTCATTTCACTGTAATTATCATTTAGCAAGTTTCATTATAAATTTTAATCCCATTAACCAAGGAACCAATTGAAGTTTTATTTTCACATGACGACTATGCCGCCCACAAAGAAATCCAATCCCATTCCTCTAGGTTGAGTAGCGTACTTAATTCATTTATTCTTTCTTGAACATCATAAGTGTTGTGACACCCAAGTTGAAGGTTAAAGGCACATAACTTTGTGATTGGGTGATGGTTTTCCTTGCCATAATACCTACTATAGTTAACATCAAGTTTAGTAGGAATGATGAACTAGTACTATTATTTTGTGCATATTTGTGCTTATATTTTAATTTTTAGGTTGTTACCCATAAAGGGTCTTGCATACAAAAAAAAAACACAAAACCCCAAAAAAATCAGAAAACAAAAAGGCAAGAGTCTTCCCCATGAAACAAAGCTACACACACACACACACACACACACACACACACATTTATTTATTTCAATTTTGTTGACCAAGATATATGCTTGTGAAAGCAAGACGTGATATTTCGATGTGGATGTCGTGGTTTTATTCAATTTTGCATTGTCAATTTATATAATAGTAAGAGTGAAATATAGGGAATCCTCATTAGGGGACCCTTGTAAATTTTCTCTTGCTTGTAATGATTGAATGAGCTTTCACTGAATTGGTCTTGTTAGTCCTCATATATACTATAATCTCTTACCCTTGATTTTTAGCCTATGCTATTAAAAACTCATTCATATCTTCTCAATTCTAAAAAACCTTGTTTCATCATAAACCTGTTTATATCAAGTTCCCTATACACTTCTCTTTAATTATTTTGGGTGTTTTTGTTTTGCTTGAGTTCATTTTTATTTTCCTTCTAGTAAGAATGATTTGATGTTTGGATAGTTTGAGTGTGTCCCATCGGGATTATAGTTAATTTAAATTTTCCAAAGTGTAAAAGAGAGACAAAGTCGCTACAAGAATGTTGCCATTCTTATAGCACCTAAACTCATCATGATTTTTTGAACGTGTTTGGGATCCTGACGATCATGTTAGTTGTTAGAGGACCATGCAAAGAATCTTGCAAAATTTATAACTCTTTTTTAAAAATGACGATTCAACTCAAGATAACGATCTAATGAAAATGAGTTTGTACCTGCCAGTACATATATCAACTTGGGTTTCAGGCCACGATTTCGAGCATTAAAAGTTATAATTTGATTTTGGTCTATCAACATTTTGTAAACTAAAAAAGCATCTCCATATCTATCGTATCTACAGGGATTTCTAAATCTCTATTTTGGAAACCCTAGTATTTGCAGTGTGACAAGGAGATCACAGTCAATGTGATGGCACCCAAGAAAAGTGGTTAGGTTAGTTGTTTGGAACTGATAGGGAGCGAATTGTTGGAGGCATATCCTGAGATTTTGCAGAAATTTGTTGATGCAGGTTGGTTTGACTTTTGCTATAATTTCCAGGGTTACCATGAGGAGGTTTCAATGTTGTTCACTCAAAACTTTGACGGTTTTAAACCTCAGGCGGGGAACATATTAATCTATGTTACAAAGCACTCAACATGGGTAGCATGTCACTAACCTATCTAGGGTGAAAGATGGTGGAAGAAAGGTGAATTCGCTGCATACCATCACAAGAAAGTTTTGGTACCGGGACACCATGATCTTGACTGGACTCAAGGGATCCCAAGAAATGGATAAAGGAAGAATGGTAGGATGTTTTGACAATGGTACAAAGGTATATAATGGGTGAGGGAAGGTATTCTTATGCTTACCGTTAAAATATGAGAATTTTTATGCATTTAAATGGAGATGCAGAGATGATATTTCCCTTTTATTTGCTGAAGAGCTTGACCAAAATGTCTAAGAGGGTACATAATAATCCTGGAACTGCTCATAAAAGTTTGTTTCATTAAGGTTTGATAAATATGCTGGACATGTATGCATTGAGAGAGGTTCTAGTGTCCTGGAAGCAGTTACTGACATCTTTAGGGTTTGATGAACTAGATCCAAAACAAAAGAAACCCAAAGCTTCAAGAAGGGAAGTAAATACTTTAGGAAACTCTACAAAATTGCAGGAGGTCTCCCCTATAGCAAGATGAACCAGATTAGGTAAAAGTAAACTTGAATCGCAACCAGAGGAAGAATCAAGATGGAGCCTAAATCCTCTGTTTCAAAACATGAGCCTGCAAGTTTTGACATGGTATATACAAGGAGAATGGCTAAGAAGAGGATAGAACAGTTGCAGGAAGTGAAATAAGAGCCTGAGATAGAAAATGATGATGCACATGTTGAGAATCCCTCACAAGTGAAACATATTAAATGTAACAAATGCAAGGGTAAACATACTGTAAGCTATCCCAATAGGCCTAAAACAAGAGCTACAAACAAGTTGAGACTTAAATCAAAGGCTCTAATTAAACCCTCTCTCAAGCAATATAATATGATAATTTTAGATGATGATATCATAGAGGAAATTCATAAGAAGACCAAAAAGTTGAAGAAAAAACAGTAACCAGTGCAAAAAATAGAACCTTCTCTCTCAGATGATAAGATCCATGAAATCACCAAGTAAGAAAGGATAATGATCCATACATCGAGGGAAATGGATAATGATCCATACACCGAGGGAAATGCCAAAAATGAAATATTTTTTTTTATGGAAAAAGGAGCCCCTAATTTACCTGAGTCTGCAACATATGACATCATTGAACAAAAATTTGAAAAGGTGCACAAGAGGGAAAAGAAACCTAGAAAGCCCAAATTATTTATTGATTTAAACAAGCCTGCACTAGAAGAAAATAAAGAAGAACCTGCACTACAAGTCAAGCAAGAAAAACCCGTGAGAAAAGAAAAGCAAGAAGAGCCAGTGATTGGGAATAAATATGTGTCGACACCTGAAGAATATGAGGCCATTATTGTAGACCTGAGACACAAAAATCAAAGACCGGTGATACAGAATTCCAGATTACAGGCTAAATTCTAGAAACTGAAACATAAAGCAGAAGAGACTCTACAAATTCTGAAAGAAAATCTCTAAGGTTGCAACAAAACAATACTTTTTGTAGAAATTTATTTTGCAGGGAAGATCCAGGGGACAGTCTTCTATTCAACAATGAAAAGTCTACCCAGACTATGTCAGGTCATAGTTGACAATTTTGATTCAGAAGTGACAGATTTTGGAACTGTTCTCTTGAGAAGATGATGAAACTTTTTGAGAAGATTGAAGGATCTTCTTTCTTTTGCCAGCACATACAAAGTTCTTACTTGGAGCAGTTACTACATATTCGACTTTTCAGGTCAAAGGATATCTTTAAAAATCATAACCTAGACTTAGGATCAAGATTTTTTCCTAAAGTCTAGAATTTTTTTGTGATGTAATAAATGAAATAGAATGTGATCCCTATATTTTAGCCATATATCAAGATTAAATCAAACCTATATCTAAATTTCAGGATCTAGGGAAACCAACTCTGTGTATAAAGAGGAAACTTGTTGACAGAGTTAGTGGTTCGAGTTTGGTGGTGCTATAGAAAATATTCACCTAAATTGTATATCTGGAATTTGCTACATTTTACACTCAATGGAAAAATCATTTTGAAGGTTAGATTATCTCATTCTCGTGTTAAATTTCATCTCTTTACTTGAATGCATTTAAATCTTTGCATTTAATACTAGTAAAGATTTTGTTGTTTGCTCAACTGTGACAAAGTTTATATTCAATTAATTATTTCTTGCTTTCTGAATGATATTTGGAAATTAAGATTCTTCTATGTAAGTGGACAGATTGTAAACTTGCAACTTCCCTTTTATTTTGTTTAAATATTATTTTTTGGTTGATCAGAGTAATCACCATTGACGAAGTGAATGTGGTGGAAGATTGACTTCGTAATCATAATTTTATGTTGCCTTATTTAGCCACTCGTTGACCCACAAAATAACCTATAAATCCAAAAATACCTACAAACATAAACCATTGCAATAACTGAGGTGCCCTAGCTTACCCTTAGAAGTCAAGGACAACTTTAGGGACTAACATGTCTCATTGGATAAATATCACAGTTCAAAACATTGAATAGTTTATCTTGGATTGGAATACTACATTTCTTGGGTAAGCTCAACTAAACTCCCTTAAGGGGGTCTTAAACCTCTTTATTTTTGCAGGTATCCTTCTTCCATCAGGTGGCTTTAAGAGCTTGAAAGTGTGAGTGATGAGAAGGGCCTAACCCCTCCATATTTGAACTACATAGGGCATTCATTGTCCTGACCAAGTGGTGTACTCCATCTCACTCATTTTATACTAGGTATATTAGCTATGAGATAAAAGGTGTGAGCTCGATCGAGAGAGGACCCTCATAATGAAATGGTAGCCTTGTTTGTTGAATAACCAGATTAAAAAAATTAAAAATCATATATGGTTAAAGTCTCAAACCTTTCGTCACTCCACCCATCATCCTTATAATTTTTTTTTTCTTTTTCTAGAAAATTACATATTTTATTTCATGGCCGTAGTATCCTACTAAAGGGCTAGAATTGAACTTTTAGACCTCAAATTTTACACTTATCCCATATTTAACTTACTCATACCACTTTCCAGACAATTCTAGGCTTGTTTTCACATATTTCAAGGCACAAGCAAGTTGATGTTCATAATGTCCAACCATATTAAATGGCATGGATGTAGGTTTCCTAAACTATTTTGACTTTTGATTCTAGTATTTTTGCATAAATTGTTCACTGGTTAGTTTTTTTAGACCTCGGTTGACCTGAAGAACTAGTTTAGATCATCTTTACAAGGTGATAAGAAAGAAACCAAATTTTTGTTTGATTTTATTAGTTCATCTGTTAGAAAATCAATGAATTCATTTTCACACTCATTGCCCACAAATACCACCCCCGACCTTTTCATCCCTTTAAGGAGTCGAGGGAGGAAAATACCCATATCGGGTGGTCCTAAGAGGGCTTTCACACAAGTACCTAACCTCTATGTATTCCCCTTTCATCACTTTAGACATCACAACAATCTATGGTGTGGGTAGTCTTTGCCTTGTGTCGAGCTACCAAAAAGGCTATAACCAAATTGACAGTCGAATAGGTGGAATTCATCTCAATGGATGGATTTTTCTTATAACATGTCCCTTTTCTAGCGATTCCATTAGGAACACTTACAAATCTATTTTGTTTTGCTTGTATCCCAAACTTTTACAAAGAATTGAACCCAAAGTATTTGGTGTAGTTTCTTCCAACTGCTACCCTATTCATTTCTCACCTATCTTTTGACACAAAAACACAAGACAAGATCAAGAAGTTATTCACTAAATTTGTTTGGTAGGTGTTATAATTTAGTTCCTTTTTTAAATTTCCATTACATTAAGGATCCATACATGCCATTGGTATTTCTTTCTCATGCTTTATTCTTTTCATATATCATTCCACTTCATTTTGGAAACATCTTCCTTTGGTATAAGTACTTCACAATCCATAGAGTCAAGAACGTAGTCATCTGACATAAGTTACAAAGTGTTGACTTTATTTATTTAGTTTAAACAAGAAAAGTGAGAAAATTTGTTGAAATAAAAAACGATGTTTGGAAATGTCTATGTGATACATCCAGTCCAAAATTTAAAACTAAACTATAAAAAAACCCACAGGAGGGCCACTGAAACTACTAATACCAACAATGTTAATATCCCATACTATTTACTTCCAAAAAAAACCTATATAGAGTCTGTAGTATATGCCTAATATATATAAGCAAAAATGGAACATAATTTCATAAGAAACCTTAACTGATAGGATCACATTAATGCCATTGCTCTATTTTTGGTGTTGGGGCCTTCAAGTCCAGTGGAATGGGAGCCATTGTTGGTGAGGAGGCTGCATCATAATTTGTTGGGGCTTCAGTACTAGGTGGTGGTATAGTAATTGTTGGGGTCTAGCTCTGACATCTTCCAATTGTTGACAATGGGTAGTGCATTCATCTTGCAGCCGTGAAATTGTTCACCTTTGATTCAAAAATTCCTCTAACACAATTAACATTTGGGCTAAGAGTCCATTATATCTGATTTGTAGAATAAGAACGATGTTCTTGGTGTCTTTTAACTCCTCCTATAGTTGTGTTACTTTTTGGACCCATCTTCATGAATTTAGAGTTGCCATACCTTGCCTTGGTCTCCTGTGTTCTCTTGGATACATCAGGAGGAACTGAACTAGAAGTGTGATGACCGACACAAAGGTGTAGAACATGAGGGAATCAATATCACCCAATAAATAAAGTCGAGCCATAACGAGATCATGCCTGAAATTAAACACCACCCACACACACACACTGTATTTCCGTCCCTTACTCTCCACCTTCAGAAATCATGGCAAGAAGTTACAACATATCTACAAACACCGATAATTGTTCCACATTATAGGGAATACATTTTCAGAGGCTCAAGATATGAAAGATACCATCGGGTGTTAATATATTGGGCTCATGGGATTACATTCCAGGCATGTGTCAAGAGGATGATATGACATGTTGATTGTTGCTTGTATTTAATTGATTTGAAATACCTTGTGATGTGCCCCAGGGATGGGGATCCCCCCTACTTTTAATTAAATTTTTTAATTTATGCCTAAGGGAAGAGGATGGGCCTAACCCAACCAAGTGAGGAAAGAACCAAATGGTCCCCCAAGTCAAAAAAAATGATGAAATCAAAAAGCTCATGGAATTATTTATAGAATTTGAATTTCGTTGACCGAAAGTATTCCTTCCTGGAGTCTGATGGCATGATTGGCTTGTCTGTCAGCCTCCCTGTTATTGTCTCTTAACACATGGAAAAATTCAATTGTGTAAAAGAGATGGGATTCTTTATGGATTCTACTTAGATGGAATGAATATGAATATTCCTTAGAAGAGAGAGGGATTATGCATGCTTGATTAACAATTTAGAATCACCAACCATCATGAAGAAGTTATACCTTGAGCCTTTTCCAACTTCAATCCCTATAACAACACATAATATTCTGCTTCATTAATTGAAGATTGGCCAATGCTCCAAGAATAGGAAAATTCTTGATTTCCTCTTGGGTCTTGAAGCACCCGTCCCACACTTGCCACCCCGGGTGTTGACTTCATTTCTCATTTAGATCACATCATGTTTTCTCCATGGAAATACTCTTCACTCCTAAATTTAAGGGGATATTTGCATGATTTACCCATGATTGACCATGTGTTGATTTTGTGTTTCAATGGTGATGGACATGTTGAAGCCGAGGATCATATCCAATGCTTCTTTAGTATTTTTCCTATCATACCTATACTCAATGAGGATGTAGCTATCAATATGTTTGTTATAACATTAGAGGGAGATGTTTCTCGATGGTTTCATAACATTCAAGCATTTTCCATAACCAATTGAGAATATTTGGAAACGCTCTTTAGGGAAAAATATGGACACAGTAAGGACATAATTTCATCACACATTGATTTTATGAGCATAGAACTATTTGTTGAGTCCTCAACAGACCCTTAAAATTTTCAATTTTTGGGTACCACTTTTCCTTTTAATCATTTTGCATCTTCTTCTTTTTGGATTTACATAGGTTGCATATTTATCCTTTGTTAAGTTTATGCATTTTCATTTTTCCCTTTGTTTCTATGCATTTAAAATCTTTAGAAACTCCAATTAAAAAAAAAGACTCTTATGTTTTCATAAAAGGGGGGAAAAAGAAATCATTTAAAACGAGTAAAAAATAACATAAAATCAAGGTTTTCAAAATATCTAATGAAGTCATCGGGATTGGGGAAAAATAGAATGGATCAACACACTTGAAAGATCGATATCAATGAAGGCTTAAAGGAATTTTTGATGAACTCTTAGACATCGGGGGGAAAATCCAACAAATTTTCAATGAGTCATGTATTTGACCGATCGACGATGGACCATTGACGTCGACAGAAACCACATGGGTCCAAAGTGAAGTATAACACAACTTTTAGATCACCGATGGACTCTTAAATGAGGAAAACCTCTCCCAACTGTTTGATCATGAATGAGGGTGAATGTCAATCATCGGTGCTTACCACTTAGGTAGTGTTGTTTGATAGACACAAAAACTACCACGACACTTGCCATGTCATCGCTTGTGACCACATCACCTTCCACATTGCTATTCATACCATCCATGTCACTTTCCACATCAACTATCATACTACATTTTTGCCACATCATCTGCCATTTCACCTGACATGTCAAACTACCACTTTATTGACCGTACACTTCCACATCACTTTTTGTACCTACCATGTCGATGACCATATCATCTTTTGCACTACGTACCTGCCACATCACTTGACATGTCAACCACCATGAAATATTCCATGTCATCACTATACAGACTTCTCTTGTTATCATTGGTGGTCGGGGGTTTTGGTGGAATGTTTAATGAGTAGACACTCCTCTCTGCCAACGCCGATGAACCCATAAGGTGTTGGCCACATCGATTAACCTTTCAAATTTCCCGTGCAACTTTTTGTCTCATGTCACCAATGAAATCATCAAAATTGGTCATGATCAACCCAACATACAAAAGAATATGGTAAATACCCGATGCCGATGAGATTTTTCTTGGAAAACCAATTTCAACTGTCCGATCACAAGAGAGAATAAATCCAAACCGTTGAAATCCTAACTCATGCCTTACCCGTTCCTCGTAGGTTTATTGAGTTCCACATCATGTGACATATTGAAAAACCATGAACAAATCGAGCATTGACACATCAATTTTTTTTTTAATTTTCCTTGCCACGTCAGACATCCATCATCAAGACACATATGATTTTCATGTCACCACATGGTATCATGTCTAAGCACGCCAAAAGAAACAAGTTTGAAAAGCACTGATGAAACAATTTTCCATAATGAATCCTAACCATCCAATCAACATCAAGAATATATCCTAACCATTGATCCTCCCGCATAAATTGTGCTAAAAAATGCCATGTTTTTCTCGAGTGCAGAAAATATCTAAAAAGTCATCGATGAGAGAAGAACTCATTTTCGTATTTTTGTGATAAATTTTGATTCCAAGCTCCATTTGAGGCATGAATTATACCACTGGAAAGGTATCATCGATCTATACAACTTTGTGGTTATAAGTGTTATGCGATTTGGTATCATTTGTTTACGAAATTTAAAATAAATCTACGACATGTAAAATTCTTATGGTATTTTCATGATAACTTTTGATTCCAATCCTCATTTTGAGAATTACTTATATCATTGGAAAGGTATCATCAAGAGCTATAAATTTTGTTTTAATTTTTTTTATTGATTTGACATGGTTTGTTTCAGGTTTGTGAAATGAAGAAAATCATGCTCAGGGAAGTGACTTACATATGACATTTAAAAATCAATTATTTGTTTTATCTCATAAATTTTCCACGAAAATATATTTTTATTCCTAATATATATTTTTTATGATCTAGGTACATGCAAGGGGAACATATAGCATGGTGAGAAGAATGTCAATGTTGTATGCTGCAAACTGGTAGATTTTCGATAGTTGACAAAGACATGCATGAGAACAGAGTTGGAAGAGTTGTTAATTTGGTGCATGAAAATTATAATTTTAGAAGTGGATGATCACTGAAGATCAAAGAATAACTCAACTAGGGTTCACTGTTCCTAAATAAATAAATAAAATCAAACTGAAGATGCATGCATGAGGTTGCTGAAGAAACAACAACGAGTTGAATTATTTAATCGAGGAAAGATTTATGAGGTTGAGCATGCATGAATTGAAGTCGTTGGTTAATTGGAGATGTGGCTAAAGGCATGGATTTTTGCATGGATGATTTATCAATACTTTGTTCGAAAATACATGTATTCCAACAAAGGACGAACACCTTCAGTAACCACTCCCATAACCAAATCAAAGATCAACACACCAATGTTTTCACGTGGTCAAACCCCTATGGGGAAACATCCACGACCCTAACCAATGCAACCACTTGGAGCAGTTTATTAATGCAAAAGAAAAAGATTACAGAGAGATTTTACAAGAGATTTTCTCACAATCGATCATCGACAAATGAACCTCCATGCTTTTTAAATAGAGATCATGGACCAATCAGGTGTTAAGCCACAGATCAATGGCTATTAAGATCGAGGAGAGTATGAACTGTCAGATCACTCTATGTCGGGAACATATCGTGACCATTGAATTTCCTAACTAAAAAATGCATACTAATGCATACTAAAGAAACACACTTTTACCTAACGACACATTAGACCAAGTAGATCTTAACTAACTCCTAAGTGTCTAAATATCCTAACATCCCCCCTTAAGAACAACTTGGGATAGGATTGAATGATTTACAATGTTGACACAATAAGAGAAGGAAGGAGGCATTAGATCATATCCCCCCTTAATGACAGCTTCCTGAACTCCTAACATAGATCGAAGTTTGGAAAAATTTGCTTCTGTAAGAGACTTTGTGAAAATGTTTGCAACTTGATCTTCTATAGGGAAAAAGATCACTTCAATAACTTGATCATGAATGAGCTTTCTGATGAAGTGCATATGTAGCTCGATGTGCTTGCTGCACTGATGTTGAAATGGGTCTTTGGTGATCTTGATGGAACTTTGATTGTCACACCAAAGGCTGGTTGGATGCTGCTGCTCGAATCCAAACTCTGAAAGGATATGTCGAAGCCACAAGGCTTCCTGACTTGAATTTACTGCTGCTCGGTACTCTGCTTCTGTTGAAGAAAGTGAAATAGTCTATTTTTTCTTACAGGCCCAAGTGACAGGTCCTGAACCAAGGCTAAAAACATAACCCACAGTAGACTTCCGATCATCAGGGTCATCGACCCAATCTGAATCAGTGAAACCAACCAATAAAGGAGTCCCCCTAAACTATAATGTATCCCGAATTGAACTCTACCACAAAAATAACAAAGTATACTTTTAGTTGCTTTCCAATGGATTTCATGGGGTATTTTCATATACCGAGCAACAATACCAACAACAAAGGAAAGATCAGGATGGGTATGAGTTAAGTATAAGAGGCTACCAACTAACTGATGGTACAGGGTGGCATCAATTTCAGGAGAAGTACATGTGGCAGTAAGTTTGATTCCATACTAGAATGGAGAAGGGGTCGGTTTACAATAATCCATGTGAAAGCGACGAAGAAGGTCACAAGCATACTTAGACTGGGAAAGAAAAATCCCTTCATTGGTTTGAAAAACTTGGAGGCCAAGGAAATAGTGAAAAATTCCTAATTCTATGATTTCAAATTTCTTCTTGAGGCTAGTTTTCACATGGTTTAAAAGTTTTGAGTCACTACCAGTAAGGATAAGGTCATCAACATAAAGGACAAGGATTATGATATGGATTCCTACTTTCTTGGTATAGACATTAGGATCAGAATGGAATCTAGAGAATCTGACGTCAATAAGAAAGCTATCCATTTTGGCATACCAAGCTCAGGGAGCTTTCTTAAGACCATAAATATATTTCTTAAGGCGAAAAATAGGGCTAGAGTCATTCTGAACATAGAGAAGAGGTTGTTCTATGTAGATTTATTGTTGCAAATATCCATGCAAGAAGGTGGATTTAACATCCATCTGATGGACCTCCCATTTATGTGAGGCAACAAGGGAAAGAACAAGGTAGATGGAATTAATTTTGGCTACAGGGGCAAAGGTTTCATTATAGTCAATTCCTTCAACTTGGGAAAACCCTTTGGCAACTAATTGAGCCTTGTGTCTTTCAACACTTCCATCGGATGCATACTTAGTTCTATAGACCCATTTACATCTGACAATTTTTCTTCCTTTTGGAAGAGGTACAAGATCCCAAGTATCATTTTCCATTAAAGAATGATACTCTTCATTCATTGTTGTATCCCAATCTGGATGACCTGAAGCTTCTGCAAACGTCTCTAGATCACGAGTCTCTGAAACTTGAGCCAAAAGAGAATAGGCTCTCTGGAACTGTGAACATGTTTGACGCTGATTTGAAGGATCACTGACAAGACCACCGATTGCTTCTCGTGTTGAACGGACCCATATAGGAAGCAGTGGAACTAGTGCTGGTTCAGGTTCAAAGGACTCATTTGGAGGAAGGTGAGCAGGCGGAGGTGGATTTTCATCCTCACTTTCATCATCTGAAGTAAAAACCAGAATAGTAACAGAAGAAGGCACAAACACCAAAGATGAATCGCAGGCCGAAGAAGGCACAATCACCGAATTAGGCTCGCTGGCCAAGAGATTTTCATTAAATTTAACATCTCTTCTAATAATAATTTCATTACAATGTGGTTGAAGAAGTCTATAACCTTTGGCATCTTCAGAATAACCAACAAATATACACTTCTCACTTTTAGGCTGCAATGCTTTCCTTTTCTCATAAAGAATGTGAGCCCATGCTATACTGCCAAATACATAGAAGTGACTTACATCTGGTTTAATTTTATTCCAAGCTTCTTCCTGTGTTATATTTTTAAGATCCTTTGTGGGAGTGCGATTGACTATGTAATTTGCACAGTTGATTGCTTCCACCCAATACTTTAGACTTAATCCCTTAGATTGGATCATACAATTATCCATTTCTTTTAATGTGGGGTTCTTTATCTCAGCAACACCATTTTGTTGTGGTGTATATGGAACAATGTGTTGCATTTGGATGCCCTGTGTAGTGCAGTAACTT
>JASDQU010105172.1:191490-214926 GCA_032191745.1 Picea mariana
CTCATTGAAGAAATTAAGTCAATTTCAAAATCTGAAAGCTTTTATGACCTCTACTCAGATTTAATTGATTCATCATCTTGTCATACAGTGGGCCCTTATTTTGGGAATAAAATACAGAGTGATGAAAGAAAGCAGGAAGGTTATCAAACATGTATTGATCAAACATACAATGAGATTAAATGTTCATTCAATTTGCAAAATTTTGATAATTTCTTGAATATAAGGAAACAAAGTTTGATTATGATAGTCTTATTTTTTATGACAATTTTTATTTTTAGGAATTGGATTTGAGATTTTATATATCATGCATGGAACTTATTCAACCTGAAATTACTAATCTCTTTGAACAGATGCCAATGCTAGAAAAGATAGAGCAAGGAGTACCAACATAATTTTCATCTCTTCATGGAGGGAAAATAACATGTAGGCAATCCATCATCATACATAACTATGGGATTAGTGGGATGAACCAAGAATAATTATCAGTTGGATTTATTTTGGAAATGCAAACCGATCTCTATGAGAAATTACACTTCTTACCTTCAAATTCCTTTTTAATATCCTGACATTGACATAATGGTTTTAAAGATATCATTGGAGACTTCTTGGAATTATATTTTGTCAGACAATTTTCTCAAACCAATAAGTGTCCAATACTTTCTATTTTGAAACAATTGCATAATGTTAAATTCTTTCAATCAAACAATACCTTATGCCTCAGCTGCACAAGCCTACACAATGCTTTGATAGCCTGATTGACAATGAGGTAATTAAATGGTTACATTGTATTTATGATTTTACATAGTATTGGTTGAGCCATTGTAGGTTAGGGTAAGAGTAGCTTAGTTTTATTTTCTATTTTATTTTTCCTATTTTCTGAATAAGATGTTGGCTAAATTTTGGTTTTCAATTCTTTTTACATATTATTATTTATTTTTTCTTTCTTTGTTTCAATCATTCAACTTAGAATTGATTTTATCTGTATTTTGATTTCAAGTTTAGTTTTGTTTTTCTTAGTTTAGTCGCTGTTATTATTTTGATTATTGCATGGTTTCAATTTTGATTTTCATTGTTGATTTTCATGATTCTTGCTTTGCATGTTTTCTTTGTTAATGCATGATTTGCATGTTTGATTTTTGTTTGTTTTTCCATAAATATTGTTTGGGGGATGTTGAGTTTTCAGCCTCTGGTCTGTAGAACATGACATTCTAGTTCTTTGCTAAAAACCTTATTTGTTTTAAATATCAAAAGTAAAGTAAATTGGAAGTGAGTAGGAGTAGGAGTGAGAAAGTATTTATAGTTTCTTTTATATGTGATTTTGAAAAATACTATGCTTTGACAGTGGTGGGAATAACTATTATCAAACATGGAAAGATAAAAAAAGTCATATACTCTAGCAGTCATGATCTGAATAATGAAAGACAAATTGATGAATATATTGCTTCTTTTATAATGGGTAAGATTTAAATCCTATGGGCCCGATTCACCCCTTCACTAATAGATGTCATCCTCCCAGGCTCAGATACATATCCCACAAGAACAACTCATCACAAAAAAAATATCTAGTAATGGATACATATGATTTGCATTATAATAATAAAAGAAAGAAGTGGTGAGATAGGGAAATAACTCAAAATGGAGTCATGATGTCAAGGAAGAAATACAAATATCTCCCTCGGGGATATGGATGCTCACTGGCAGTGGAGCAAGGTCTGTGATATCAAGGTGACTTCATCGGGGCTATGGATTCTCGCTGGTAGCGAAGAAAAACTAGGAGGGTGATAATGTTTCTTAGAGATTATACAAAATAATACTCTAATACTAGAAGTAAGGTCTATTTTGTTTTCTTACTCAAAGCACAGGTTAATGATCAAAATGAATTATCTTTTATGTTTGGTCATAATCAAAACCCCATGAAAATGTAAAGAAATATTTCTTAATTACATATAGAAGGATCTACGGGTGTGTTGACAGGGACAAATTCACCCAACAATAGTAAGGGGAACTCCTCGTTACACGGTCCCAACTAGACTATACACTGTTTCGTTTAGGAAACCCATCCATAATTTGGCTCGGCTTCCAGTGCTATTTTGTTTTTAGGGCTTTACCAGTTGCGGTCTGGTCTATCGATGATGATGAATGGTGAATGGATATGCAATGCAAAGATGTAGATGAAGACTATGTATTGAATGAAAAATAATCTATTGCTAATATAACCTACCCTATCCTAGATAAGAGCATACGAAGGTAACAGGGTGAGTTGTAAATGAAATTGAACTCTACATGAAACCCCAACACAGGTAGTTGAAATAGAAGTGTAGAATCATAAATAAGTCCATACATACACATAACTAGAACAATCTAAATTATATTTCTTCATACGTTTACAACTCAACAATCTCATCACTTAAAGATACGACGAAAGAATAATAAAAACTATAGAATAACAAAAAGTGCATAAGATCAATCCATAGGAAATCAAGAATTATTACAATCCATGTGAATATCATACATCTGACTTGAAGTAGTTCACAACAAAGACAACTTCACACATAATTTCTTCTTTCTTGTAGAAAACTGGCCCCTAGGGCTTCTCAATATTCATTAAGAAAGTATAAGTTCTTGAAATAGTTCTTGGATCTATATTGTGCTTGAAGATACTCTACAAAATGGGCATCTTCCCCCTCTTATACAATAATTTGTAACTCATGAGTGGATCTTTGTATTCTTCTTTAAAGAAGTTGTTACAAAAAATGTTTGATTTCCTCTTTTGTAGTGACAAGTGTACAATGAAGAAAAAATTGAAGTTGGTTGAGAAAAATACAAAATGAGAGGTAGGTAATAGAAAATTTTTATTGCTATTTTGTCTTTATTCAAGAACTTTTTCCCCTGAGGTATGTTGTCCACACTTCTAGCTGATCATACGAAGACATGATTCTATGGTAAGACAATTCTTCCAATTTTGCATTAGGCATAGCTATGCTATCTTCAAGGGTTCTCTTATGCATAGCTATGCTATCTTCGAGGGTGCTCATATCCTTTAACAATGTTTCCATGAATGCTTGTATCGTGGTATGCAATTTGACAAGTTGTAGGAGATGTTGCTCTATCATATCCATGGTAATTGCAGTGGCTACTTCGACGACTGATCTTCTATGATTTGTGCTATTATGCACTTTATCTACCAATTCTTCTATGACAAGATTTTTACCAAGCTTGTCTAATTTGGGTTCCAACTGAATGTATAGAGATGAAAGGGGGGATGACCTCTCCACTGCTTCTTCTGTTTCTTTCCTTTTGGATTATTCCCTTGCATTTTCTTCGTCTACGATTCTACCTATGGGTTGGCCTCGTCTGTTGAAGATGATGTCATCATAAGTACATGTATTGCGATGCACTTCTTCTTCATCCCAGATTTCTATTATGTATTCCCATTGAAGGAATATCTTTTTGCAATAATATTTTACGACCCCTTTTGGGTCATCTCTTCTAAATCTTTATTCTCCAAAGCGATAAGAAAGTAGGGTTTTCACTTCTTCCTATGCATGTTTGGTATTTTAGAAAAAGTAATTGTCAATGTAGAGCAGTAATGGTGGCCATATAATCTTCTTAGATTGATACAAAGCTCCTCCCACTTTGTGGATTACCATTTGGTATGCTAATTCTTGGATAACCAACCTATCTGGCACGAACCACTGGAGAAGGTGAGGATATTTCATAGAACCATATATTCTGATGTAACTACTATGTTCTAAGGGGAACCAATCCCTAATTCTCTTGATCACTGCACTTGCTTTGTCTGTTATACACAAAGGAGGCATGAAGAATATGAACTCATATAAGGGGGGCATGAAATGTTAACACACTTTATGGTATTTTGTCCAGTATTTATTCTCTCAGACCACTTTGCAATAGACATTGATTAGTTGGTCTGAAGGTTTCTACCTCCATCCCATTTTCAAGTATCGATGATCCACACACATGATGTCCAAAAGATACTAGGACATGTGAAAATAGGGAAGGTCCCTGTTTAGGCATCTAAGACAACTATGATAGCTTCTACTAGATTGGAAAACAATATGTCACCCCAGTTGAATGATGCTCCCTCGTCTGCGTAGTAGTATATTAAAGGTGGGTACGACAAAGAGAATTGGGATGTGTCTTGTTCTCCACAGAGTCAACATAACATGGCCACCATGTATTGGTAAGGATTCCTAAAGGAAGTTGTGGGGTATCCTCCTTTAGGTCCTTGTTTGAACTACTTGTCTGGACTGTACCACTTTAGGCACATTTCTTTGGTAGTGTGCTTGAAATCAACAAGCAAATTATTTGCCAACTTCTTCATTCCTTTTTCAATATGATAATATTTCGCTAAGTCTCCAGGCTGGAAAGATGCTATTGGCTCCCCTCTAGTGTTGCATATATGCCTATTTCCCAGGTCTTTATGTTTTAGGATCCAAGAGATTGCATTGGTGCATGGAAAAATAGTAGCTCGGGCTGCAACTTTGAATATCCTTGATTTTCTGATATTTTTGAAGACTCTTAATTCATCCTTATCCTCGACGTCTCGATGTAGTTTTATTTCTTGAACATTTGGTATAATTCACCCCATTTGAGTGTTTATTCTTATTATCCTAGGACACCGACGATGTCATCATAAATGGCCCTGAATATCTTTGGTTCATCTTCAATCTGTTTTCCACTACCAAAAGCTTCTGTTGAAACCTAGGTCTGCATATTTTCTCTTTCCCTCCTTTAGCCTATACATCTGTAAAGTCTGATTTTTTGCTCAGTTTCTTCTCTATGGTTTAATAAGTCAGCTTGAATTGTTCTTACCCTTCTATAGACTTTGCACCATTTTGTTGCTTCCTTGGAAGGTTATTGCATGTTCTGATTTAGGTTAATAACATACATCATCTTACTATTTTCAGATTTCTGTGGTGAGTAGTTTCGAGGTTTATTGCCGGATAATCCACAGTTGGTGTCATTTTTGTCATCGACGTTTCGAATCCGAATCAGGATTCATCATCAGGACTAATCGTCTTGAATTATCATTACTGAGATCATAACAGGTTGACCGATGCTTTTTAGTGTAGAAAAACACTGATTACAAGAACATGCATGTTCTTGCAAATAATAGTAAAGCTCGTTGTTTTAATTATTTAAACATTCATAAATTTTTTAAATATTTGAAAATGATTTGTTGGAACTTGCATGCATATGCATTCTCATGTGCACTCAATTTCATGAAAGGTTACCTCTGGATTCATCATTACACAGTTCATGTTAAGATCATGTAAGCTTCACCTCCAGTTCTCATCATTGGAGGTTTATGGGGAATTATAATTACAGGTGGAAAATTTCATCAGAATAAAATTTAGGTTCAGCTCGTTTCTTGTAGTAGAGGTGGTCAACACAAAATGGTATCTCCTCGAGATCGATGGCATCTGGAAAGAACAGAGCCACAGGGGCTCGAGTTGTTCAAAGCTGTCTTGGAAATCAAAGATATTTTTGTCAAAGAAGAATGGTACGACTTCATTTGCTCGTTTGAGGGACATCATAAGGCATGGATCTATTATTTGTACAAACATTCGATAGGTTCCAAACCCAACTCAGGGACACCTATATCCACATTACAAATCACTTCATCGAAGGAGTTTGTTCTCTCCCTATCTGTAGAGAAAGGTGGTTTAAGAATGGTAAATTACCCCCAAAACTTTGAAATAAATTTTTGGTATCAGATCACCAAAACCCCGACTAGAGCCAGGGGATTCCCATCACATGGATAAAGGAGGAATGGAAAGGAACCCTTACAACAGTCTAGAGATACATCACATGCGAAGGCCGATTTTTGATTGTGCATTGTTACCACCTTCGATTTCTCATGCACCTGAGCAGGGATAGAGAATTAAATTTACCATTTTATTTACTCAAGAGTTTAACTAAGATGGCCAGAAGGATTTAGAGCCACCCCAAGCTTTCCCACAAAAGCTTGTATCATCTGGGTTTGATTAAAATTATAGTGCTATTCGCTTTGGGTGAAATTGAAATGATCTGAGACTACTTTTTACAATATGTGGGTTTACAAGAGCAAGAATAGTAGCCTGATCCATAGGCTGAGGGTGAAAATGATGAAGACAATTCAGAAGGAAGGGTTTCCCCTGAAATTGGTAGCTCGTCAAAGGCTTCCCAACAAACAAAAAACAACAAAAGGCCTCCAAAACAAAGGGTACCCCATCAAGAAAAAAAAGTCATCCACCCTAATGATGGAGGAAACCCCTCGAATGCAACTGAGATATTCCACTACAAAACAAAGAGAAAATTAAGGTAGCATGGTTTCTAGCAAGCAACAACAAGCACAAGATACCCCACAGGGCCCATTTTAACCCAACCATTCAGAATATGAACAAGTGACTCCCATCATGCAACAAAGTAAAGTTCCCCCTAGAAAAGGAGGGGGTAAATGAGATCTAAGAAACACAGTCCTAGAATTTTTAAGGCATAATTTATTCATATGGAAACCTTACTTAAGGAGTCCCCTAAAGCTAAGAAAAATGAAAAAAGAAAGGGAATCAATGCCCTAGAATGCCCAACACCCAAATAGAAAAACCATAATTACTAATCATTTAAGACTGAATTCCAAGGCACTTTTTAACTCATCATTGAAAGACCCCCAAACAATTGTAATTGAAGATGAGGACACCTCTGGATTTTCCAACATGAAAGAAATGATAGTCTATACATTGAAGAAAATGACGGGGGATAAAGGAAAGTTGAAATTTAGTAAGGGAGAAACTTCATGGGTGCATGTTGCATCTGTCAAAATACATTACCCTACCGATTCAGGTTTACAACAAGATGCAGGGGACTTTGGTCTAGATCACGAGAAGGATTCTGATGGCATTTCCCCAAATGCAGGGCTACCCTCCAAGCAATTTTCAGATGACATCAAACCAAAAATCAAGGCCAACATATTAGAAATGTAGGGGTATATAAAATAAGCACATGGAAGAGGGTCTGAAGTAATGCATAGGTATGAATTGAGATCCATAAAAGGCAAAATGCCAGCTGATCACATTAAAGCCGCCATAGATGATGAGTAGGGGTTGAAAGAGAAAGGTAAGAAGTAGGTTTTAATTAAACCAAAGGAGGAGTTTGATGAATTTATAAAGGAAAACCACCAGGTGCAAGCATTAAAACAAAAAAAAACACACTTTGCAACAACATAATCAAGAGTTGGAAAAGAAACATTCAAAGCTGCAAAAGAAGTACCAAAAACTACAACGAAAGCATAAAAAAACCTGCTTCTTCTTGAAGGAAATAATCTGAAGTAGACTGTTGTTGTTAAAGAGGAAGAGTCCTAGGATGATTCCATGTAATCAAGCTATCTCCCAGTTAGTCTCCAACTGGAATGCACATGGGTACTCATGCACAGTTCTATTCATTCTCATCTGTCATAGTTTTTTTTGTTAAGGGTTATTTTACTCCAACACAAATAACAATTATATTTCTCACTTGTAGAAGTCTAGTTGTTCTAGGTTCGAGACATTATTTTCAAAGCATAATAAGTGGTCATTTTTTTTGATATGAAACACATTTTGGTTAAGATTAAGTTAAATTATGTCATGACTATGTTCCCAACTGAATACACTAGAGTAAATAGTTGTTTTCAGGTTTTTATGCAGATTTAAACTTTAGTTTTCAAAATGGTTGAAACCCTTTGCAACAATGATAAATAGACAGATTTTGTATTGTTTGAGGGTTCATTTTTTAGTAAAATATTCAAGCATCAAATTGGCTGGACCTGCTCTTATGATTGTAAAGTTCTCTACCTGGTGAATATATATATTGATGTCAGTTGTGTTTTCTTTCTCAAGTATTTATGTGTTTTAATATTATCTTGGATGCAATTTTGTGATGTGTGCAATGTACATTTCCTTCTTCCTTTCAACTATTGTTTTAATTCATATTTTTGATGTCATGCAACCTGTTAATCAACTATTGATTTAGTAAAAAAGATCAATTATTTTGCAACCTGTTGGATGATTTGTATCTGGATATTTGTTTAGGTCTTGAAATTTTGAGTCTTAAATCTCACACAACATGTAACTCATTGTATTGCTTGTTGTTGTTTCCTTTGTTTATCTTTCCATATCCTCACATGTTCATCAAAGTGCATACCATTAGCTAAGGAGAACTTACATTCATATTGTTTGGCTAGTGCAACCAGATTTCTAATCTTGAAAAACCTATCCATTAACTAACCAACAAACCGAACTTATAAAAAACAAACCATTCGAAAACTTGAGGTGGCCTATCTCTGCCCTTTAGTAGTTAGATGCAGACTTTAGGACCAAAATCTTCAGGATCCATTACCGGGGAACAAAGTAACAAAATATATTTCCCTGGGATAACAAGAACAATCATATCCGATCTTTGATGGTGAACAAATATCATGTACAAAGGTGACTGCCATCTTTTATCTGACGACTCCACTGAATGCAAATGCAATAAGGAATTATGGCTCCCAGTAAAGGATCTAGGAAATCAAATCCTAAGCCTGCTAAAACTCCCAAAGTAAACCTTAATATTAATGTTGACTCAACCAACCCTGATTCAGAGATACAATTAAGGAAGACTACCATTTCTCAGAGATACCCCTTTCCATCCAAAGGCAAGGCTATTGCTCAAAAATTTGCGTCTGTCCACAACCATAAGTAACCCAAGGTTATCATTTTTCAAAACCCCCATTGTCATCAGTCCTCAAACATCTCCTGTCTCATATTCTGCTTCATCATCTCCTCCATCAACCACACCCACAACTCCTACTCAACCTTAGAGTCCAATTATCCCAAACATGGTTGTCAATAGGGCAAAGGCCATCATTACAACCAAGTATGCACCTTTGGTGCTACTCCAGAACTTGAATTCCTTTCCCACATGTGACTACATGAGTTTTCTTCCAAGTTACAATGGTGAGGGGGAAGTAACTGTTGAGGAATATTTGGTGGAATTTTATATTTTTGCTGACAACTTTAGCATTGAACATGCAGATGTGTGGATGAGGTTGTTTGTGCAGAGTCTGGATGGAGAGGTAAGGAAGTGGCTCCATGGCTCAACCCTTGCTTGTATTATAGGTATTGAGGCTTTTCTAAAACAATCGGGGGACAAGAGAGACTATTTGTATTACATAAGTGAGCATGGGGCTTTAAGAAGGAAGAGTGGGGAGTCTGTGTCAGATTTCACCAAGAGGTTCAACGGAGAGAAGGTCCACCACTTTTTTTTCCATGCAAGAGGAATCTGTTGAAGTTGAGTCCAATATCCTAGCATCATAAAAATTAAATAACAAATCAAATAGAGATAAAAAGAAACAGAGGGAAGCGTTGACTTCCTCTTCCAACCCAACAAAATCTGATCCAAGAGATGACCATGACCTTGAAAGCCTTAACCTCATAGATATCTAAGATGAAATGAGAAACCAAGCATCCAAATAGGCCATATCAGAATGTTGGAAATATAAACACAAATCAATTTAGAAGGATGGCTAATGCTCCTCAAATCATGCAGAGAGAGAGGAGAAATGTTAAGGATCAAAGAGTTGTACCTCCTTTACAGAACAATGAGATTGAAGAAATGGATGTAGAGAGTGATGTTGTAGACGATGTTGTTGTAGACGATGTTGTTGTACTGTTCAATGAGATTGATCTTTATCCTAGTCACCTAACACAACAAGACTATGAAATATCACAATTGTCTAGCCAGGTTGATGATGAGGTGAAGGAAGAGGAAATATTTCAAAATCAGCCCCAAAAGAAGTATGATTTGAGGCATAGACCAGGGGCTCCCAAAGCTAATGACCATGCTCAGAAATACAAAAACCAGATCTTCCTCCCAAACAAGGCCCAAGCAAGGGCACATCAAACAAAACTGATCGACTTCTTCCATCTAAGCCTGCTTCCTCTAAAGTAAAAGAAGCAAACATACATCCAATATATTTCAGCATAGAGCATGAGCTCAACAAAATAAAGATTCATGTACCTTTAGTAGAATTGCTAAAAAATGAGTCATTCAAGAAATCTATTATGAATTTTTTGAAGCCACATGTTTCTTCTATGACATCTGATGCAATCAACTTGCAGTATGAAAACCCTACCATTATTGTGAGCCCAAACATTGAACATGGGTCTGATGCTTCTCCACCCTTTTACATATCCTTGAATGTCCATGAAAAAATCTTGCATAATTTCTTGATGGACTCATGTGCCTCTCATAATTTCATGCTTAAAGTTGTAATGGAAGAACTAGGACTAGATATCACCAAGACATACCATGATATTTACTCCTTTGATTCTAAAAAGGTAAAATGCTTGGGACTGATTAAAGACCTGGTAGTTTATTTGTCTCAACTACCCATGAAAAGTCTAGTGATGGATATTGTTGTATATGACATACCCCCCAAGTTTGGTATGCTTTTGTCAAGGACATGGGCCATGAAAGTTGGAGGGTCCCTGCAGATGGATCTTACATATGCAACCATTCCTGTCTTTGGAGGGGAACACAAGAGGTTATACAGAGAGGTCAGATTGACATATATCGTTAGTGATCATTAAAATCCAGGTAACCATCCAATTTATGTTGTTGAGTATGAAATCACGTCATCTATTTTCCATATAAATGATGATGCACCAGAAATAACAGTCAACAAATGCAAAAATTAACCACTGACAGATCAAGGGAATGAGGTATGGAATATGTATTTTGATGGATCATATTCAAAGGAGGGTTCTGGGGCTGGTATAGTCCTCATTTCTCCTTCAAAGGAGGTGGTTACACTCTCATATAATCTGGAATTTGAAAAAACTAACAACATAGCAGAATATGAGGCCTTGGTGCTGGGATTGCGGGGTGATAAAGACATGGCCATTGACATATTGACATTCTTTGGTGATTTTGAGCTGATTGTAAACCAATTCAAAGACATTTACGAAGAAAAGAAACAAAGGTTGAAACAATATAGAAACGAGGTATGGGACTTGGTGGACAACTTATTTCTAGCATTCAATATTTCCTTTGTTCCTAGAGAAGCTAATCAGAGGGCATATTCTTTATCCCTAGATGCCAACACCTTTAAACCTCCTATTGGTCCAAGTTTCAAGTATGAAGTGGAGGTTAGGCATAGGAGAAACATACTAGACAATTTCAAGCATTGGCAGGTCTTTAGTGATGACTTGGAGCTCAAAAGGTTCCTGCAAACCATTGAAGAGTTCTCAAATATCTCCATTGATAAGGAGAATGAGGAAGATGAAACATAAAATCAACAAACATCTCATTTTCTGAATAAGGTGGTTGGACACAACATTGTGGAACTCAATACAAACCATATCCCAAGAGACTTAGTGCCACTGGAGAGGCTGTTTGAAAACAATGATGTCTCCAAGAAAGTTTCCATGAAAAACCAGGAACACGAAATAACAGACTGCAACATTGGGACAACTGCAAATCCCAAAGTAGTCAAAATATCCAAGGCATTGCCAGAGGAACAAAGAAACAAGTATCTCGGCCTCATGAAGTTTTTTTCTAATATTTTTGCATGGTCTTATGAGGACCTGAAGACCTTTGACACTGACATCATTCAACAAAAGATCCCTATGAATCCGGGCTCAAATCCATTCGGGAAGAAAATTAGACAATTCAATCCTCTGCTAATTTCTATTATTGAAAAAGAATTGAAATGAATGCTTGATGCCAAAATCATTGTGCCCTTGAGGTACTCAGATTGGGTGGCCAACGTGGTGCCTGTTAGGAAGAAGAGTGGAGAAATACGCTTGTGTGTTGACTTCAAGAACCTGAACATGTGTTCTCTAAAAGAAAACTATCCTTTTCCCAAGATGGACCATATTTTTCAAAGGGTAGTAGGTGACCACAAAATTTCCATGCTAGATGGATATTCTGGTTATAACCAGATAACAATGCTTGAAGAAGACATAGAGAAAACAACCTTCACCACCCCATGGGGCACATTCATGTATGAAAAAATGCCCTTCTGTTCGATGAATGTAGGGGCCACCTTCTAGAGGGCCTTGGACATTACATTTGTGGGTGAAAAGGGCAAGTTCATGGTTATATACCTGGATGAGATCACCATCTTCTCCAAATCTGATGATGAGCATCTACAACACCTGGAGTAGATTTTTCAAAAATGAAAAAGGTATGGAATCTCTTTGAATCCCCAAAAGTCTCATTTTTCTATGTTAGAAGGAAAACTCCTAGGCTACATTATATCAGCAAGGGGAATAAAAATACACCTAGAGAGAGTTGATGCTATCCAGAAAATTGACATCCCTAAGAACAAGAAGGTTAGTCAATCTTTCATAGGAAAAATAATTTTTTTAAGGCGCTTTGTGCCAAATTTTGTTGAAATCATAAGACCGATTACTAACATGCTGAAGAAATATGCTGACATCAAATGGTCTCAAGATGCCAAATCATCCTTCCAGATGATTAAGCAGGCTTTGGTTGAAGCTCCTGTGCTGGTTAGTCCAGACTATTCAAAATAATTCCTCATTTTCTCCTTTACCTCCGAGGAAACTATTGCTGATATATTGCTACAAAAGAATGAAGAAGGGAATGGGAAACCCATTTCCTTCTTCGGTAAAGTGCTCCAGGATGCTGAACTGAAATATGATATCTTGGAGAAGCAAGCCTATGCGTTGGTCAAAGCTTTGAAGGCCTTCAGGGTGTATGTCCTGCAATTCAACATAATAGCCTATGTTCCTAGCAATACTATGAAGGAAATTCTTGTTCAACCAAACAGTGAGGGGAAGAGTGGCAAGACGATCGTCAAGCTATTAGAGTATGACCTACACATAAATCCCACCAAGATGATTAAGGGGCACAACCTTGCAAAATTGTTATCATATTCGAACTGCAAAGCACTGAAATTACACCATACTTTCACCCAATCGAATGCCTCCATGATGCAAGTTGGAAAGGACAACATGCAGGTATTTGAGAATTAATATCTTTCACCTTGGTATAGAGATGTTGTCTAATTTTTTCAGAACCTAGAATGCCCACTTGAATTGGAAAAATCTAAGATTAGGTCTCTTAAATTGAAAGCTGTAAAATTTTGCATCATAAACCAGAATTTGCATTGGAGAGATCCAGTTGGTATTTAGCTGAAATGTCTAGATGAGGACGAGTCTAAACAAGTCATAACATATATGCATAGATGGGCTTGTGGAGGAAACCAACATTGAAAAGCTACATCCCTAAATATTTTGAGGGCAGGATACTACTGGCCCACCAAATTCTCCAATGTATTTTCCATAGTCAGAGTTTGTGAAGAATGTCAGAGATTAGTTGGAAAACATAAAATGATCTCACTACCCATAAAGCCCATTTATATTAGTGGTCCCTTTCAAAAATGTGGATTAGAATTTATAGGTGAGATAAACCCACCCTCCAATGGACAACTATTATAGCCTTAAAATGCCCTACTCATGCATACATGGCATTGGCCCTCTTACTTGCATAATTTTCCAAATCACTACTGAGAAGATCTACTTAAAAAACAAATTTTTAGAGCATGCATGTGCTCTGCACCACTACAGACTGCATACATATGCTTGTTGCATGCTAGACAACCTGCGTACATACGCTTGTTACATAATACATAGCCTGCGTATACCTCCAACAGTTGCAAAAATTAAAAATGTTGTAAGGAATTCGGTGAAATTCATGGGCTATTGGAGGTTTCCCAACCAATTCACCTACTATAGCCCATCACCCAACCAAATAACCATGTTTTTGTCATATAAAAGGAGGTGTTGGGGTCTTATTTCAAAAACAAGCATAAGAACAGTGAAACTCTGCCCAATTTCACTTCCCTTACTTGCCCAAGCATTTGCTACCTTTTGTGAGTTACTTCCTCAACATTCTCTCTTCAACCCCTTCTTCTTCCATTCAATACATTCCCTTCCCTTGAGGTGACCAGAAGATTGAGAGAAGAGGCCTATTGAAGGTGCACTTGGAGCATTGTAAAGAGGATCCCGAACCAGGTTCGCAGAAGAGTGGTCAACATGGATTGTAAGTTTCAGTATTTGTTTGATGCATAAAATAATATATTTTCCTTGTCCCAAATGATGATGTTTTGTGTATTTTCTTTGATTTATACATAACATTTGATATCTAACCCTAATTTATGAATATAAATAGCATGCTTGTAGTCCTTGTTTTCCTATTTTGGGATGCAGGTCAGCCTTGGGAGGAGACTTGCAGTCTTTGGAACTACAGAGCTTGAGGAGATCATCACCAAACGTGGGATAAAAGGTACAATTACTGATCTTCTCTCTTATTGATTTCTTTTCATTTGTTTTGGTATGTTTGGGGTAGATTAGAAACTAGATTGAATTTTAGACGATCATTCACTTTGTCTATATCTTAAACCCTGGTATAGTTAAAGGGGGGATTTTCTTGCTAGCAGAACTGGAGACCATACTAGGGATCTCTCTAGGGTTTTTTAGGGGATTTTGGGTTGATTTATTGGTTTTGTTTTCCTTTCGAGTTTCAATCAAGTTTACTGAGTGTATCAAGGGGTTCTGGTCACCTACAAGGTGCATACCAACTTTCCCTTCCATGTAAGTCTGCCTTGTCTTTTTATTTTTGAAAAGACTCAAAGGTGTATGTGCCCTGTTAAGGGTCAACCCATGTACATACGCGCTCTGCACAATAGTCAAACCACATATATACACAGGTTGTTGATGCAACAACTTATGTCTCTGTTTCATGAAAGTATTTTTAATAAAGGGGGAGTTTACCTCTTTCCTGATAGAAGTTCACACTTCTCGAGGATTTCTTGAATCAGTCAGAGTCTCTGTCTGTGGCCATAAATTTGGTATAGGTTCCAGTTTATGTGTTTCCTTATTCTTCTTGTGTTTTCCCTAAAAGGTTTAGAGCGAGCTGTCAAGTCTTAGATCTGCCTTTTGGTTTCTAGATTGAATCCCTGCGATCCACAGTAGGCTTAGGGTCTTTATCAGTCTTGTTTTCAGTTTTCTCTTTGACCCTGTTTCTTACTTGGGAAAAACAAAAAAGTTTTTACTTCAACTTTTTCTTATTAAAGCAGTTCGAAAAATAAAAATAAAAAAGAATTTATTTTTTTGCATTTATCTTGGTAAAGTAGTCAAAATTGTTATTTTCAAAAGGAAAAAGAGTCTTCATTTCCCAATTCTTTTTTATTTCCTGAAACATAAGTAGTTTGTAGTCAAGCGAAAGCAAGTTTTTAGGATTTCTTCATTTACAAGATCTTGAAATTTCAGTTAGAAAAGTTCAATTTACAAAGAGTTGTTTAGAAGCATTGCTTTAATTTTTATGTATTTTTTGCTTTCAAGTGATTTGAATTTCTCTTCCCTTTTCGTCTCTTCATAACACCATTAATTTCACTACTGTACCTTTTGATTAAATCAAGCCTAAAAAATAACGCCTAATCTAAAATACATTAGACTTTTTTGTTTGTAGGGTTCACAAACTAGTTTAGGGTTTTAGGACCTTGAAGTAGGTGTGAAGAGGAAACTCTTCAAGGCCACTTTAAAACAAACATTGGAGTCTGCGTTAAGGAGTGCTTTAAGTCCAGTGTCTTAAGAGTTAGCAGGGACCCCCCTCTTACACAAGGGATAAACATGAGGTTGCGTGAGGAAAGACAAAGGAGATAAACTATCCAAAGCTGGATTGAACGTAGTGGGGATTGTATATTGAGGGTCTTTCTTGGGAACAGTACCGATAGAATTTGCCTACGGATCTTCATGGACCTTGAATCTGTTCAAGATCCTCAGTTTTCTTCTGGACCATTTTCTTTTGATACCCTTGAGGGGCTTCAGACTTGTTATCCTGCTCATTACGATCTGCTCAACTGTCGACTGTACCCGCCTGGTAACTAATTGCGAGATGGCAACCTAGTTGCCAATATTTTACGGACTTACACAAGTGACTGTGGGGTTATACCGTGATACCTAGGGTGGATGTTGGATCATGCTTCACAGAGTGTACCTGGAGGGTGCTTCCATGTTTGAGTTTCACTTACACCGATTAGTTGCTCTAGTGTGAATTGGCATAACCATCCTTCCCACTAGTTAGTCGATTGCTTGATTTATCTTTAGGAAACTTTTAGTGTGTGCTTTGTGTTTTATGTTAGTCAATCCTTACTGTGTCATTTTATCATATCACAAAGTGGAATATCAACAGCTCCGCCGGTCGCGAAGGCTTCAAGGCTTGTTGTCGATTACTTTGGAGCCACCTCCATCACTGTTAAGGTGAAGACTTGATCAAGAAGGGTCGTTCGAAGCAATCGGGTTGCAGGAAACTGTTCCCAAGCCATCTCCATGAGGATACTTTCCGGCTCCAAAGGAATCCATCGTCTCTGAACTTGAAACTAAAGGTTTCAGGTCAACCAACCCTTTGATTATCGACTTGTCGGTGTCGATCTTGATTCAGATTGTCCCTCTTGAGGTGAAATCTTCTGAGTGCCAGCTAGTCCTACTAGCGACAATGGAAGCGAATGTTGCTACTTCGTTTGGGAGTCCTCATACTTTCATTAGGGATACTACTACATGGGGCATCCTACCTCCTCTCCCACCTTTGCCAGTCAAGACTATAGTTGTCTCAACTCCCTCAACTTTGGGCAATGATTCGATACCTTGATCGGCTTCGACCACTGTTCCATTTACTCAGAGTGCGATGGGCCCTCCCTTCTCATATGGGATGCTCAAATTTGATACAAACTTGGTTCTTACTTGTTCTACCTTATAGACCATGGGTCTGGGGGAAAGGAGCTCAAATGCTCCCATGCAAGGGTCAACTGGGGGCACTTATGTCCCTTTTAATGCTATCCATTATGGTGGGGGTCATATACCTCCTACGTCCCCTTTGCTCGGAGGTGATTTTTAGCATCCAATCGGGCCAAACGCTAATTATATGTTGTTTGGTGGAGGCAGTTTAGGACCTTCATCTTATACAATGTTGGTGGGATCTATGTCGTTCTCTTTGTTTGGTGGATTTGGAAACAATGCTTTTTCTTCGGCTACTGTCTTGGCTGGGGGAAACCCCATTTTAGGTCAACAGAACCCGGTGCAAGGTACTATTCCTTCACAGGGAGCGATGACTGGAGTTTTATTCACACAGAGACTTTGGAATCCTTGGAAGGGGTCATTTCCCTTGCAAGGGATGTCGGTCGGGGGAAATCACTTCCATGCTCAATGGAACCCCGACTAAGGCTAAATACCCATGCCCGTCGAATCGACTGGGTGCATTCGTTTCCAAGGTCCTTGGAATATGATGCAGGGATTAATCTCTACACATGCTATGTCATCCGATTTCAAGAGTTAGTCGATGACACCCCAACAGACGTAGTTCCCCTATGCTGGTCAAGGCCATGGTTTCTACTAGAACCCTGGCCATCAGTCTAAGTTTTCCTGGAAACCTTGTTCCATTCAAAATCTAAGACCCTCTTTTCCTGCAAATAGTTCAAAACCTAAACTATCGTTTCTGGCAACCCTACATCTGTCAGACTTGTCGATATTACTGAAAAACTTGATTTGTCATGATTTGCGTTGTCCCCCCATGCCGATTAAATTACCTTCAAATATTCTAAAATTTGAGGGCAAGCCCGACGAAGATCCAGGTGATCATGTGAAAAATTTTCATTTATGGTTCTCATTAAACTCATTGAAGGAAGACTCTTCCCAATTTCACCTTTTTCAACACACTCTTATAGGGGTGCTATGAAGTGGTATATTGAGATCGATGTCTTGAGGTACTCTTACTTCAATGACTTGGGAATGGTCTTCTTGAACCATTTCCAATTACCTGTGAGATATGATGATGGCACTGAATTGCTGGCCAACTTTGAGCAAACCAAAGCTGACCATATCTTTGATCATATCTGAGAGTGGTGGCATAGAAAGAGCTTAATTAAGGTCAAGGTGCCTCCTTCTTTTTTGCTTGAGAGGTTCTTGAAGTCTTTGGTGCCCTGTGTATCCAAGGATGTAGCAACTTCCAGAGTGTTTTCATAAGAGGAGGCGATTATGAGAGCCCAACAACTTGAACTGATCTACTCTTAGTTTGACATGCTCTACGAGATCTTTCCAAATGCACCGAGGTCTACTCTCGATAAGTCCAAGCAAAAGTTTGGAGCCCATGCCGATGGTATTGCTGGCTCAACACAAAGCAAGTCCATGGACCTATTGTATTGCAACAATTGTCGATACAACAGACTATGGCCAACCATACTCCGAGTTCGGTTGTCCCCCCTACCCAGATGTGTGATGTACACAATGTGCAGTCGAAGAATCCTAAGTCCAACCAACAGATCGAGGGAAAGAAAAAACAACAAAATAAGAAGGGTAAAGGGGATAAAAAGGCTACCAATAATGTTGGTGAGGGAAAAATGGAGAAGAAGAAGTTGAAGTATCCATGTAATATCTACATGAAAGACCACCCGACTTACCTATGCCCTTGACTTGCAGAATCCCATAAGCTATTAGCATAGCAACAACCTGATGTGCTGACGAACCCTTTTCTACAAGGGTAAAACGTGGCTCAGGATTCAACATCGAAGAGCATGGTAGGCGGAAGTTAGGGACCCCTTGTGCCTACCAATAACAACACGACCACAAATATTTACATGATGAATGTCAAGGCTCATTTAGTGACCATGGCCCAAGAATAAGGAATGCATGAATCTTTAGAGGAGGGAAAGGAAGCCACTAACCCACCAAATCCCCTCCAAATTGAGAAGGCAGTGGGTGAAACGATGACTCACATCCTTAAATGTGTGTTTAAGAAGGCTTCTCATAATTCAAACATGAGGGCCACACAGAACTACTTCGTTGTGGAGGATCTAGTACAAACCCCTTGCATGATGTCTTCTCTGGAAGTCCTCCATAGTTTCCCCTTGCAGAGAAAAGCTCTGTTGTTCACCTTGGGAGTGACAAAGACTTGTAACCCATGAGCAATCTTTTTCGATCCAACCAACTTAAAACCCCGTCTTCCTCACCATGTTTATTTTTAGATAGTAGTGGCTTACACCATGAAATATTTTATTTGTAACATTTTCTGTATAGTGGTGGATGAGGGTGCCTCGACTTACATTATGTCATTGGCATGTTGGAAGGCCATTGGCCAGCCTGAGTTGTCTCTATCTCCTACATTGCTTACATCATTTGACGGTCGCTTATTTAGACCACACAAAATTATTCCTTCCTTCCCCGTGCAGTTGGGAGGTAAAATTGTGTGTGTCAAAGTTGAAGTGGTCGATGCACCTCTCGACTACAGCCTGTTGTTAGGAAGGATTTGGAATTATGTGATGCATGCCTTGGTTTCTAGGGTTTTTTAGGTCTTGTGTTTTCTGCATGAGGGTCGGATTGTGACCATCGATCAATTGTCCTTATCTTATCCTAACCCCTCATCGAGGGCTGCCATGGTCCCGATGATTGATAATCCATAGAATGGAACTATCAACTTAGGCGTTGATTTGTTTCCATCGTTGATGGGAACTTTTCATTACTTGCCTCCTTCTAGTAATGTAAGGCTTATATCGATTGTTTTGTACCAGTCAAGGGCTGCAATTTTGCAAGTATCATCGTTTCGAATGAGCTAATTTAATGATCCGCTGAATTTACCTTCCCCATCGACTTGATGGAAGGGATAGGTCATTGTGGTATGGCCATGCCCCTATCCATGACTGAGGTTGCATACACCATTGTCTAGCAGACATCGACCAACCCTTATCTGACTCCCTCACTGGAGTTAGATCTAGTTCTCGAGCCTATTTGGGCTCAAGATTCTCTTGCCACTTAAGATACTTTAGACTTCGTCTTTCCCTCTAATGAGGCAATTCTCGAGGTAATGACTAGTCCTGACAGACCTTGGAACGATCTACATCACAAATCTTACTTCCTTCCCGAGTTAAGGAGAATACAGGCAAGAGAATTTATTTTGACCTTGAATGGAGATAATCCTTGTCCTATCAATCCTCATGCTATGCATAGAGTTTTTGCTGAGGGTAACATGGCAAGCATTGCTACAACAATTCCAATCGATATCTCCAAAACCCCCGACGTTGTGGAGAATGTTTTCATCAGAGAAGGTTGATCCCCTAAAGAGATTCAAACTTACACCGAGTTATTCAAATAATTCCACGATGTATTTTCCTGGTCTTACGAGGAAACGACACACATCGACCCATGAATTTTCGAGCATGAAATTATGAATTATCTTGATGCCAAACTGGTCCGATAGAAGCTTCGTCCAATAAATCCTAGAAAAGCGGTAGCAATCAAGGAAAAAGTAGAAAAACTTCTTTAAGCCGGTTTTATCTACCCTGTATAGTTGACAGAATGGGTGTCAAACACGGTCCCGGTTAACAAGAAACAGGGCACGATTCACATGTGTATGGACTTCCGTGATATGAATAAGGCCTGTCTAAAAGATAATTTCCCTACCCCATTTATTGATCAAATTGTCGATGAATGCGTAGGATGTGATGTCTTTCCATTCATGGATGGTTTCTCGGGATACAATCAGATTCAAATCAAGCCCAAGGACCAACATAAAACAAATTTTATTTGTCCTTGGGGTACATTCGCATATCGTAAGATGCCTTTTGTCCTGAAGAATACTAGAGCCACCTTTCAGTGGACCATGTTGTTCTCTTTTCACAACATCAAACACATAGTCGAGGAGTATCTTGATGATCTAGCATTATGTTCTCGCAAAATATCTGATCATCTTGCCCATCTTCGACTAATCTTTGAGAGATGTCGTTTTTATCGGATTCAATTAAATCCTAAAAAGTGTAGTTTCTACATGACTTCAAGTCATATTTTAGGTTTTATTGTATCGACAATAGGGATCAGGGTCGATCCTCTCAAGGTTGAGGTGATAGTTCAATTGCATCCCCCGTGCATGATACCCCAACTTTAGAGCTTACAGGGGAAAGCGATTTTTCTTTGACGTTTTGTCACAAATTACGTTGAGATCACTAAAGTGTTTATGCGTCTCTTGAAAAAATGGGTCCCATTCTCTTGGGATGAAGCTTCTCAATTCTCCTTTGAAGCATTGAAACATGCCATGATATCTGCCCCTCTGCTCTAGCCTCTGATTATAACAAATATTTCTTGTTGTATTTGGCTACTGCAGAGTCAACCATCGATATGGTCTTGGTTCAAGAAGATTATATGCTGGAGGAACACATTATATATTACCTTAGTCGAGGCCTGGTTGGACCAAAAATCAACTATTCTCACGTTGAGAAACTTTCTTTGGCAGCCGTTCATGCTGTCCAACGGTTCCGTCACTACATTTTGTTTCGTAAGACCACTATCATTGCTATTGTCAACCCTTTCCAATATGTGTTAACACGATGGATCATTGGTGGAAATATTAGTATATGGATAATCATCTTACAGTAATTTGACTTGGATTTTGTTTCTGCAAAATCCAAAAAGTCATTGTTTTTTGTTGAACTCATTTCAGAACTTCCAGTCGAGTCTAGTGATATCATACCCGAAGAGTCGCCTATTAATGAGTATCTATTTCTAATTGCATCTTTGGACCCCTGGTATGGAGATATACTTCTGTATCTCCAGACTTTGAAGTGCCTCGCTTATGCTTCTCGTGATGAGCGTCAACGAATTCGACATCAGGCACGAAACTATCTTATACTCGATGACACTTTGTATCGTCAAGGCATATATTACATTCTTTGATGATGTCTTATCCACGAAGAGGCAGAGATCATTTTGAATAAGTGTCACACTTGAACATGTGGTAGTGATTTTTCTGGGTTGGCAACAACCCAAAATATTCTACGTGTAGGTTACTTCTAGCCCTCGTTAATCAAGGATTGTGTAGAGGTGGTCAAGAGGTGCCATCTGTGCAAGATATTCTGCCCAAATATGCAGGCACATCCTGCTCCTATGTTTCCAGTCATTGATGTTGGTCCTTTCACCAAGTGTGGGATTCAATTTACTACATGTCACCCGGCCTCAGCCAGGGGGCATCGTTACATCATCATAGCACTAGAATACTTCACCAAGTGGATCAAAGCTATGCCAACATTCAATAATGATGGTGAAACAACGACTCTTTTCTTCTTTAATCAGATAGTATCAAGGTTCAGTATCCCTAAGGCGATTGTCAAATACCACGACAGTCACTTCCAAAACAAAATGATGACTGAGTTAACATCAAATCTTGGGTTTAAACAAGAACATTCATCACCTTGTTACCCACAAGCAAATGGTTAGGCTAAAGCTATGAATAAGTCTCTCAATACTATTCTTCAACGAACGATCAATTCTGCCAAGTCAAATTGGCATTTGATGTTATATTCAATGTTATGGGCCTACCGAACATCTATGAAGATTACCACTGTATTTTCACCTTTTCAACTCGTATACAAGCTTGAAGCATCCTTACCTATCGAGTGTTAGATTCCTTCTTTAAATTTGGCAGTGGAATTACTACTGGACACTTCACCACTTGAGGAAGGCCTACTATATCTCGAGCAACTCGATGAGTGGCATCGTGATGCAGCCTTAGCCAATGAGGATCATAAGAAATGAGTCAAGTGTCAGTAAGATTGGTCTGTTCATCCTCATATTTTCTCAGAAGGTGATATTGTCTTGTTCTATGATCAATAAAAGAATCCCCTAGGGGCAGGCAAGTTCAAACCCATGTCGTTCGGACCGTTCATTATGAAAGAGATCTTGGAGAAGGGTTCTTGCCGTCTAGTTTATTTTGAGGGAAATGCCTTGGAGGAGCCTAGAAATGGGCTCTACCTTAAGAAGTACTACTCTTAGGTTGGAAACCTGGGTGACTTCTTGTTTATATGTATAACTCTTATATATTTTTGTCTTCTTTTTTTGGGGGGCATGCAGTTATTTATGTCTTATTTTTCACTATGGCAGATATCAAGTGAATCATAGGTTTATTTTAGGTTCGAAAACAACGCTAGTCGGCATAATCGAAGGCTTGATTCTACAGCTTGGGTGATTTTATCACCTGGAGGCCAGTTATTATCTTCCAGAGTTATTTTTCTGGGCGATGCTACAAACAATGTTGCCGAATACAATGCCCTAATAGAATTGCTTCGTCTCACTTTGTCACATGGCATTTCTCAACTCCATGTCTACCTAGATTCTCAGTTGGTTGTGTCCCAGTTAAATGGGGTCTACCGTGTTTATGATCCCACTTTGCATTGACGATTCCTTAGGGTACGTCTTTTAGAACGATATTTTAGTTACATTACATATATTCATGTTCCTAGGAGATTTAATCATCTAACATATACTCTAGCTAATTAAATTTTAGATTGGCATGTTGCACACACATGAAAGAAAACCACACACATATATATGTAAATACATTTGAAAAATGTCA
>JASDQU010105172.1:230760-241685 GCA_032191745.1 Picea mariana
TGGCGACACACTAGGCAAAACCTTGAATCTCTGTAAAATGTTATCCACACATATTTCTAGGGAAAAGTGTGTTATCATGCACATCCTAAGAGAGAAAGAATAGGTCCCATAGCTCATATTTTGGCGAGATAAAGATTGGACAATACAAAGAAGAGGTTAGGACCATACCTCATACTAGATTACCTTTCATTGATTTCGTGTTCATATAATAAATGGACTAAGGGGAGGCATAAGGATTATTATAGATAACAAAATATTAGGAATGATAAAAATGCAAGTTATGGTGCATTTATCTGGTGTTTCTCTACCACCAGTGAGCATCCATAGCCCCGACGGAGTCACCCCAGTCTTGCTCCACTACCAACGAGCATCCATAGCCCTGGCGGAGATATTTGCATGTTCCATGTGATTTGGAATGCCTTTCCCTAAGCCTTTATCTTTTATAAAATTTGATTCTCTTTTCTTTAGAGAGAGGTGGAAGTGGGGAATCTAGTTATCCTTTAAAGGCACTAGGGATGACACCTGTGATAGTGTGATTTTCTAATTTGATTATAGATGAATGAACTCCCTGAGTCACGGTCTCTGGAATACTACAAAAATATCTCCGAAATGATTTCCTTTTAGTCCATAAAATGAAATGGTTTGTTCTTAGGTAAGATCCATGGTTCTCTGCTTTGTTGTACTATTCTTGTGTATTGATGGGCTATGTTCCTCTACTAGATCTGACTTGGGGTAGTGAATAATAAAGATATATGATGAATATGGGATGTGTATCGAAGCCATGTCATAGAGTTATTAGGATCTTGAAACTAGATTTGTTACAATTTAGAAGAATAACCAGGACTAATCCATCAAAAATTAGAGAAACCCAAGATGTCAGTTTTCAAGAAGAAAAAGGAAAAACCTGAAAATTAAAAAGGCTAGAAAATATTGAGAAATAAATGGAAAACAAAGTAGAAACTGAGCAAGAAATAAAAAGTGAAAACTAGAATTTTATTTATGTACACAGGAGTAACTGCCACAAAGGTTGGTTGATGTAGTGCTTGAGAATTGAACCATTAACAGGGAGGAGTTCAACTTCCCCTTGAAGATTTTATAGCTAGTAAGTACCTTGGCCAATATTCTCCTTGATAACATAGGGTCCAAGTCATAATTGTTAGAATTTCAAATCATTTCCTTTATCTTCATGTGGGTTGTCATATTTGAGGAATAAATCCCCAACTTGGAACTCTTTCTCACCAACATATTTCTTATCAAACCATCATTTAACGGTCTATTGATGACTCTCAAACTTTACTTTAGCTTTGGCATGACTTTCTTCTAAGATTAGAAAGGTATTGATACATCATTGAATGACAACACATTCTCTTCCTCGATATTGTTGGGTGAGTTGTAGGGAAGGAAGGTAGATATTCGAGGGTAAAACGACTTCTTTCCCATAGACAAGGAAATATGGGGAATTCCCTATAGAGGCCTTAGGGGTGACGTGATCAACCTAGAGGGAATTTGATAGAGCATTGTGCCAATTTATTTGGTGATCAACTACGGTTCGTTTGAGGATCCAAATTAGGTTCTTGTTTGTAGATTCAACCAAGTCATTACTTTGAGATAATAGTTGGTTGAGTACTTCAAAATAATTCCATTTTCCAAGGAAAATTCAAATAACTTCAAAGATGAAAAATAAGTTGCATTATCAAACACTAGAGAGTTAGGAATTCCAAACCTCATGATGATGTGTTGTTCAATAAAATTAATCACTACCTCTTCATTCACTTTGATTAGCAGTATTGCTTCAATCCAATGTGTAAAATAATCGGTAGCAGTTAGAATATACATGTGTTTCTTAGAGGCATGGGGATTAATATTACCAATGATATCTAACCCCCATTGTTTGAAGGGTTCTTCAACAACAACAGGCTAGAGTAGGGTAGCATCTTTGTACTCTCTTCCAATAGATTTCTGGCATGCTTCGTAGCTTCGTGAATATGCATGAGCATCCATGAACAATGTGGGCCAGTAGTATCCATCTTTTAATATCTTGTGAGTTGTTGTGTCTCTTGAAAAATGGCCTCCTACTGGTCCTTTGTGCATGTCCTTAAGAACCTTATCAGTGTCTTGTTTTTTGAGGCACCAGAGTAGCACTCCATCATAGTTCTTTCTAAACAAGATGCCATGTAATGACTGATATTGTAGGGATTTCAATCTGAGTGCTTTTTTCTACTTAGCATTAAGGTGATCCAGGGTTTTTCCATGTTGAAGGTAATATTTGAGATTGTTATAATATGATCCTTTAATAGTTGGAATGTAAGGGACCTATTGTGTATACATTATTGGTTCCTCTTGCCATCCATCCTCTTCCTGATATTCCTCACCAGTATCTTTTGTTACTAGTTTGCAAATGCCTTGATATGTTACAATGTTGGATGGTTTAAACTCAAGGTCATATTATTGTAAGGTCGACATCCAATTACCTCATTTCTCTTCCAACTCTCTCTAGATGAAAAGAGACTCGACATTTGGGTGAGGGATGATAAATTTCATGCAATTCTTTAGAATATGAGGTCTGAACTGTTTGATTGCTTTATGGAAAACACAATCTTTCTTATCCACTGATGGATAGTTCATCTCAACACCTTGTATCCCATTGTTCATCAATGCAACAAGATATTTGTCTCCTTGCTGATCTTTCTGTGTGAGCACTTCTGCAAGGGAATGATCAGACACAAAGGTGTACAATAAGAAACCTTGGTGAAATTTGGACTTCATAGATATGGGGTAGTGGCTATGGAGGCTATGATATTCTCGATTTCTTCCTTCTCCACCGGTGTCCATTTAAACTAAACATCTTTCTTAATCATTATTTGAAGTGGTTTAGCAATTTCAGAAAAATATGGAATGAATATCCTCACAAAATTGATTTTTTCAAAAAAATATTGCATTGATTTCTTACTATGTGGTAGAGGGATTTGCAGAATGGCTCTTGTCCTTTTTGGGTCCACCGAAATTCCATCTTTGAAAATCACATTCCTCGACAATATTCTTTTTGAAACAACAAAAACAGTCTTCTTGGGATTCAATGAGATCCCACATTTTCTACATTGTTCAAATATCTCTTTCAGATGTCTTGGGTGGTCTTCCCTCTTATTTGAGTAAATGGTGACATCGTTGAGATAAACCAAAACGCTTTGAGCGATTAACCTTTTGAAATAAATACCCATTTCCCTTTGAAAAGTACCACCTGCATTAATCAAACCAAAGGTAATTCTCCTATACATCCTTCACTTGGTCCAAAACGTGGTCTTTAATTGGTCAGGTTCTGCTATGAGAACTTGGTTGTATCTTGAAAACCCTTTTAGCAAAGAAAATAACTCGGAGCCAAAGACGAGTTATAAGATATTCTCCATAGGGGACATGATCTTTGTCTTTGTTGGAAGCTCGATTTAGGTTCCATAAATCTATACATATTCTACTTTCTCCCTACTTCTTTCTAACAAGCACCATGTTAGAAACCCAAGTTGAATGTCGAACATAAAAACTAATTCGGGCATCTAGGAGTTTCATCAATTCCTTTTGGATAAGAGGTTCGAGAGTTGTGTGTATCTTCCCAATGTTTTGTTGGAATGGTTTGACACCCTCTTTAATGGGAATCACATGTTGTATTATCTGGGTATCATAAGTTTTCAAATCATCATAAGTCCAAGCAAAAACATATCGATGTCTCTTAAACAACTCTGTGAATGTGTGTTTTTCTGCCTCTAAACAACAAGTGCATAGATTGATGTACTTGGGTTGTTCATATGTTCCTAGATTGACTAGAAAGTGTATCATGGTCGAAATGTTGGTAGGCCTTCTGAAATTTGATTGCAGATCAAATAGTTTTTCAATAGTAAGAACATTCCTTGGGACACAATTTTTCTTTACTTTTCCTATCTAATCCCGTAAAGTCTGTAGTTCTTGTTGATGGGTTTCATCATTGATCACTACATCTTGAAAAGTGTCTGAACCGGTGATAAAGTTGACGATTTGAACATCATTATTGAATATTCTCCAATTTGTGATGTTGTTTGGTATTAAGGGCCTGTAAATAATTTCAATCGAAAAACCATCATGAGGAGGTATGAACCTAGATGCTACATTGGCCAATATATTTCCATGTATATTTTGATTATGAGGTATATAAGTGACGTTGAATGCGTCGAAAGAGTAGAGTAGATTCCATACCTCTTGTTGATATGTTTTGAGATGTGATGATAGGAAATGAATGGTATTTCTTACTTGTTGAACAATTATTTTTGAATCACCAAACACCTTGAGATACTTCACCTTGATATCAATGGCCTTTTTCAGACGTTGGACTAAGGCTTTGTATTCTGGTATGCTATTGGTGCATTCAAATTATAAACAACAAGATATGAGTGTCTTGCATTATTCATGATCAATCAACAAGCATCATGCTCCGGCTCCTTCTTATGTCTTAGAGCCATCAAAGAACATAAACCACCTGTTAGATTTTTTTTATTTATTAATTGAGCTAAAACCTAAGTTAGTTAATATGTTAAAAGCATTGTTATGTGTTAATGGAAGGAGTTTAGATACTAAATATGGTTGTACTTCATATGTCCGCGCTTCATAATAAACATGGTCAGTCTCAAAGAAATAATTACCCAAGACAAAATGTGCAAAAATGATAGGTTCGTTCTTACCTTCAAATTCTGTTACAATGTGTTTCATGTGAGCTTCACTATTTACCCGAATTTGATTTGCTTTGCCTTTGTACAAAAGCCACAACTGGGACCAATCAGTAGAAAAGTAACCTTGCAGTTTGGATGACCAATCCCTGCTCAATAGAAAACCATAAATTTTTGGTATGTCAACAACAATGATATCTATAGTTTGATGCACCCTAGGATTGGATGAAATCATAATTAAGGCATCCTTGAATTCTCCCTTTACTTTAACATCTTTTCTATCCAGCTGTTTTATTCATATGCGAGACAAGATTATCTTTTGGAAGATTGAAAAGGGCATAATGTTAGAGGACACACCTGAATATGCCAAACAATTATGCACATTGAAATTAAAAATTTCATAGGTGAGCAGAAAAGGTGGGACTTGTGACTTCAAGTATGCACCTATGATTGATGTATTTATTGCTGCCATGATTTCTACCTTGTGTATTTCATGTAACTCGTCATTCAGAAGGATTTTGTGAGTAGTAGCAACAATCTTTTTCTGAGCATCATCGAAGTTGAAAGCATCATGCAGTATCTCATGTTGTTATGGTAATGAGAAAATATCAAACACAAAGATGTTGGATTTTGTTATCTTCATATCTTCTATTATATTATAGTCTAGGGAATGTGTGTCTAGGTTGCTCACCGCTTGGCTTGATTTAGGCTCACATGTTTTTTTGTTATTTACTTCTCCATTAACCTTGGTGTTGTTCCCAATTGAGTTAGATGTACTTGGTTTGTCTGTGTTGGCTGGGACAAATTTTCCTGATTTTCCACTAGTTTTCTGCTAGACTTGATCATTTAGATTTGGGGTAGAAGGGGGAGGAGTAATATTCTTGAGAGGGATCTTGTAGTCTTTAGAAGAAGGGATGTCAGGAGTTTGGCCTTTGTTACACATATTTTAATTCCTTTGAGAATCATCTTTGGTTACTGGATTATCTTCCACATGGATCTATTCTATCTTCTCATCATTTATGTCTCGACACTAATCCCAAAAAGACATAGCAGACTCTGAGGGAGCTTCTTCAATATTACCAATTTGAGCTTCTACAAGGTGCTCATCATTTAAACTCTGGTAATCCAACAACTAGTTGATCACTAGGGTCATGGAGTTGACCCACTGAGAACAAGTTCATTCCAGGTGATTTTTTCGGTGATAGAGCAACAATTACCATTGCTGAAGTTGTCTAAGTTTAAGGCCATCTAAGAGGGTTTGGGTGTTCTTGGTGGATTGTCTTGTTTATTAAAGAATGGGCAAAAGATCTGAGGCTTTGATGAGCCTTCCTCAATGTTCTTCTTGAGATGTGCAACTTCATTTGAGAACTTTTTAACTAATTTCACCACATTATCAATATCTTTTGCCTCCTTTTCGGGTGACTTTGTTAACAATAAAGGTTTCTTTAAAAATGATTTGATTTTCTCAGGATGTGAGTGATGATCATAAGAGGATAATTCCCTTTCCATCATTTTGTCTTCATCGAAATTAAGGGCCAAAGTGTTCTTATTATCCCATTTGACAAACATACCTATAGAAGGAATCAAGGCTGTTGTATAATATTCAATGGCTAAGGATTGAGCATGAGATGTATCATTAGTGAAATTAGTCAAGACATTGAGAAATATATGGTTGAAGTCTTTTACCTTTTATCTTTTATCCATATTAATGGATTCTAACTCCTTGTACAAAGATGTAGTTGTTTTCCTTTCCTTGAATTTTCTGATAAAAACCCTTTTAAACTCGTCCCAACTCGTTATAGAACCGGGTGGTAAATTGAAATACCATGTAGATGCTCTATCCAAGAAGGTGTAAATAAATAATCCATAGACCATATCTTCATGCTAGACATTCAATAGGTGAGTAGTCAGGAAGAAGTTGTTTAAATAGTCTTTTGGCAACCTAGATTTGTCTGGATTGAATTTTGGAAGGATTTGTCTGATTTCCTAGGCATTTCATGTAATGGTCTAGCTAAATTTAAGGCACCCTGGGAAATCCACCACGTGATTGCTATTATTTGATATCTATGCTCACTCATGATCTATTCTAAATTGATTTTCAGGTTTTTACTTTCAAGGTTATCCTGAGGTTTGACAAGGGTATGTGCAACTTGGCTTAAGGGTACTGGGACTTCTTGTAAAGCAGTTTCAATAAGATCATCTACAAATTCAACTAAATATTGGTATGTGTATTGGGTATTTTCACATGGGTTTCTTTCCTTCTCAGAAGCTCAAAGTTTGTTGGAAACTTACCAAGTAACTTTGCGTAAGCACGTGTAATACGACGAGCTTCAAAGAACTCTTCTTGTGGTACTTGGTACCAAGTCTATGAATATGTTTCAGGATTGCTAGAGGCAATTCCGAAATTGGGATTCAAGTCTTCATAGGTAATTTATTTTTTGGAATCAATGTGAGGGAACATAGTGGGATTAGGGTTATTTTCTGAAGACCTATTTCAGTTGTGTAGTTCATTTATGTAATCCATAAAAATGGACCTCCTTCTAGAACTAATTCTGTTGATGGGACATAATTCACATGAAAACAGTAAGGGGTACTCCCTGGTACATGGTCCCAACTAGACTATGCACCATTTGGTTTAGGATACCCATCCAAAATCTGGCCCGGTTGTCGTTGCTATTTTTTTTTGTGTTTTACCAGTTGTAGTCTAATCTACTGATGAAGATGGATGGTAAATGGATATGCAATGAAAATATGCAGATGAAGAATTTTTATTGAAAACAAACTAATCTATTGCTAATCTATCCTACCCTATCCTATCTAGGATCATACTAAGGTAACAGGGTGAGATGTAAATCAAACCAGAATATGGATGAAACCTCCACACAGGTAGCTAAAATAGAAGTGAAAAATCAGAAAAATGTGCATACATACGTATAAGTAGAATAGTCTAAATTATATTTCTACATACATTAACAACTCAACAATCTTAGGACTTTAAGATATGAGAAAGAATAATCAAAATTGTAGAATAACATAGAGTGCACAAGATCAATTGATGTAGGGATTTTCGAGGGTCATAAATTTTGACTTCGTTATTCATTTGAGCTGAAATTTATAGGGATTTGCATCTCGAAGAGTTCACTTCCATGCCGATCTCATCCTTTAGATCATACATCATTTTGACACTTTTTGGGGGAAAAATTCCTTCATATAAGACCTCAAATTGCGGTTTTAGTGTTTTTACGACAATTTATAAATTAGTAATTATCAGTTATCTCTTAGTTTATGCACCTAATCAGAAAAGTGAGTTGAAAAATAGTGTCTCTCTAGTTAGCTTTGAGTTATTGGTCAATTTTAGAATCGTGCGAAAATATCCTAAAATTAGTTGTTTTTGAAAATCTCATATAGTAGTTATAAGGGGTTGAACTTCCATTGTAATAGTTAGGATGGAGAAGTTATAAAAGAGAGTTATTTTCCGTTCTTGTGTGTTTGCATGGTTTTTTAGATATCGTGAATGAATCATAGTTTATTGGCTACATCATCTGGTATTAGAGCAGGAAGATTGTTGGGAGAGGAAGAGGAAGACCAAGTCTTGCTTAGATGCATAGAGATATGTAAAACCTGTAAAGGCAAGTAGCATATCTTACAAACATGTTGGATAGTCAAAGAATAATATAAAGAGAAGTGTCTAATGAGGAGATAGACCAAGGAGATGTATATCAACATACAAAACATGAAGAAGAACAATTAGAGCGCATGAATTTTGAAGAAAGGATGATCAGGGCTCTAGAAGGGAGAAATGATGGGATCAAAATGGAAGTTTTAGAATATGCAGGGAGTCTTAAACTAGAGGAGTTAATAGATTCAATGAATGCCATGAAATTATTTTTGAATGGAATCCTATGACAGAGGAAAAGAAGGTGAAATTTGCATGCACCAAGTTGAAGGGTCACACCATGATCTGGTGGGATCAAGTGCATAAAGATAGAACAAAAAAAAGGAAAATATAAAATTAGGACCTGGAATAAGATGGAAAAGAAATTACAAGATTTTTTTTTTCCTTTGGACTATGCCCATACCCTTTTTCATAGATTTTAGAATTTGAAGCAAAACCTGTTTATCATGGAGGAACTCACAAATGAGTTTTTATCAGTTTTCCATTCACATGGATCACAAGGAAAATGATGAGCAACTAGTTGCAAGGTATGTGAATCGTTTAAAAATTTCTATTCAAGATGAATTGAGCACACATAAGGTTTGCAATGTGGAAGAGGCATACCAATTATCCTTGAAGGTTGAGGGAAAAAAAATCGATAATTTGCTCAAAGGAAAAGGCGGCACATCGTTTGCCTCACGGGGTGGTTTTAACTATGAAAAGGCGAATCATCCCAAGGAGCCAAGAGATCAGAAGATACTCAACAAGGTAACTTGAATCAACCATGAGGAATATGGTTTTAGAGGGGTAGAGGTTACAATGGTGGAAGAGGAGGATCTTATGTGTGTTTTAGGTGTGGTATAGGGGGTCATCGAGCATTTGAATGCACAAATTATAACATGTAAGAGCCGAAGAAAGGAAAACAACTCGGTTTAAACTTGGTCCAAGCTAAGAATGAAGAAGAAGGAGTTGAATCTAAAGTCCCTCCCAATATGGGGGAGAATCTCATGATACAAAGGTCAATGGTGATTCCCAAAAAAGAGCAAAGAAAGAGTAGCGACAATGAAGATTCTTGGCTTTGAACACATATTTTTCAAACCAAATGCATTTCTAGGGGAAAGGTATGTCAAGTTATTTTGATAGTGGTAGTTGTGATAATATGGTTTCCAAAGAGATGGTAGATAAGTTGAAATTGTGTTGTAAAACACATCCCCATCCTTACTGAATTGCATGGTTCAAAAAAGGGAATGAAGTCACCATTAATAAAATATGTTTGATCAATTTTTCCATCAGTAAGAATTATAAATATGAATTATGGTGTGATGTCATTCCAATGGATGCATATCATGTTTTATTAGAGAGGCCTTGGAAATATGACAGTAAATTCATGCATAATGGATAAAAGAATACCTACACATTTTGGAATGATGGATTGAAAGTCGTCTTATTGCCCCTTAAGGATGAATGAGAATGTGTTGCCGGAAAGAGATCTTGTTAAGGAAATGAAGGAAACAAGATTCAACTATGCATTAATAGTGAAAAAAGGAGTCGTGGAAGACATACCAATCCCTACTGAAGTGGACAAGATATTAGAAGAATATGTTGATGTTATCCCTAATGAACTACCTAATGGTATTCCACCAAAGAGGGATATTCAACATCACATTGATCTAATCCCAGGATCATATTTACCTAATCAGGTCGCCTATAGGATGAGTCCTACACAACATGAAGAGCTCAACCGACAAGTGACATAACTTATAAAGAAAGGCGTGGTAAGGAAAAGCGTGAGTCCTTCTGCTTCACTGACATTGTTGACTCCCAAAAAGGACAATATGTGGAGGATGTGCATAGATAATAGAGCAATCAATAAAATTACCATAAAATATTGATTTCCTATACCATGCTTAGACAACATGATGGATGTATTAGCTAGAGCTAAATATTTTAGTAAAATTGATTTGTGAAGTGGATACCACAAGATTAGAATTCATGAAGGGGATGAATGAAAAACTGCCTTCAAGACCAGGGATGGACTATATGAATGGATGGTGATGCCATTTGGGCTATCCAATTGTTATAACCCTAATTTGCACCATACATGCTTACTTGGCATCAGGCCTTCTTAGATCCCTTCTTTGCCAAAGCACTATTGAACAACTCTTTAAAAAAACCTCTTTTATAAGGGCCCACGTGCCCTACTCCATTACTGCATGCGTGTACACACTAGCTGACCTAAAACAACCCGCGTGGACCAAAAAAAGAATGAAAAAAGGAAAGTTGCTGACGGAACACACAGCTTTGGGTGAGTTAACTGAAACTCTTGGCCATGTATGGCTGAGGGTTCATCCAAATACCTAGCTTCTTCTAGCTTATAAAAGAAGGGTTAGGGGTCCCATTTGGAAGAGGAGAATAAGAGTAAAGAAACTCTGCCCAATTGCACATTCCCATTGTCCCAACCCTTTAGCCATCCTTGTGTAAAGAGAGATACAAAGAAAAGAAGTTGGAGGACATTTGAAGAGGAGCCCAGGATCAGCATTCGCAGAGCAGTGGTTGGTTTCGACATTGTAAGTTGATTCATT